>JANSTQ010161569.1:0-10814 GCA_026167885.1 Bergia puertoricense
CCCCGTCCTCCCTTCAGTCTCCAATTAAAACAACTCATAGGAAATATCCTAAATCAGATACCCACCCCTGGTGGTGATATTAGATAACTAGAAATAAATGAAAAATGAGGCCAGATGATCGGATCTTGCGTGCTAGGAACGCCTAACTGATTTAATCATAAGACAACAACCCAGAAAACCTCACGCGCACGAATTGGTCTCAAAATTGCCGCCCATTTGAATTTCATTCGTTGGTTTTAAGATAGGTCTAAGTACTATCAAAACGCAATATTTTATTTAATAATTTTATCAGCTAATGTTGTAGATGGGATAAAAAGCATCTTCTTTGTTGAATGCAAATTACCAGAGCTTTTCTGTTTAATCTTCTATTTTACTTAATTAGTTTCTTTAGCAAAACGAGAAAGCTTGCAGCGCGTTCTGGGATGGTGAATTTTGGGCAGACTTGACAGCGCGCTGATTTAGCTAACTCTAAGCACGTGATAAATGTCCGATGAGACTGAAGGAAATGAGCAAACAGAGTAAAAAAATTAAGAGTCAGAGAGACATAATCCACAGTTCTGGTCCACTGATTGGGTACAATACACGAAAACAATCATTCTCCTCAGTATCATCGATGCCCGGCAGATAATATTAACTTCGCTGCAATGGTGATTTGACAAATATTCTTTTGCAGCTTCACTTCGGAAAGCTATTGTTTGTTATTATTCCCGATTATTCTTACTTCTTGCAGACACAACAGATAAAAGTATTTAAGTAAAGTGTTTAATTACCTTTCTGCAACAATTCCTGCTTGTAAATTTTTATGGCCAAGTTTCTTCTCCAGTTGATTTTGCCTCTGTTAATCAGGCAAAGAATCGCGCATTGAGCCATGAAATAAAAAATTCGCCCAATATCACTACTTTTAAGCATAAACTGAAACTTTACCTTCTCTGGATTATTTTTTTAATGTGTATGTTGTATGTAGTTATCCGTCTTTGTCTCTGTCTGTCTGTCTGTCTGTCTGTCTGTCTTTCTCTCTCTTCTCTCAATCAAACAGCATGGAACAAAAAGGAAAACTTCTTATACACATTTCTGGCGAGAAGGTGATACGAAATAAAATTAAGAAAACTTGTGTTTTACATTACTTTCAAGAAAGAATATATACCAAAAGGTTATCTGGATCGTATTTCTACCAGAAAACAGTTTGCCAAATTCAGAATAAGTAACCATCAACTTCGAATCGAAACTAGTCGCCATCGAACTGATAAAAAGCCTAATGCAAATCGCATCTGCCAATTGTGTAACTTAAATGAAACAGAAGATGGAAAACATTTATTGTTTCATTGTCATTGCTATAACAGCACCAGAAAATAAGATTGAGATTATTAATCCCAAGCCCTTCAAGAGAATTGGTATACGCGCTCTACGCACTTAAAAGAGACTTTGACTATTAGTATTCCCACTTGCTGGCTAATTTATGTCTATTAACATTATTATTATTACTATTATTATTATTATTAACATTATTATCATTATATTTATCACTACCTCTACTAATATTATTTCTACTTTTCTTTTCTGAAATCTCAACTTACAAGCTCTTAATGATCAGAAACGCAATAACAATTATAAATAAGGAATAACTAACAGAAACGGGGGAGGAGAGGGTGGAGCAAACCAAAGAACACAGACCCAGGGGCCTAAACCAGAAAACCTATTCTTCCACGGTTCCTTTTTTCAACCAGTATGATCAGGTTATTCTTCATACAAGCGGCGCTGTTTTAAGGTGATGTGTTTTTTGGATAAACGTTTATATTTGAAATAGTATCTGGGAAAACCGAAATTTCTCCATTATTTAAAAATGTAAATATCGAAACAAAAGTTTTGGCGGAAGATAAAATTTTGAGCATTATGCGTGATGTGTAATAACGCAATCTAGCACACCCTAAAATATTCACATTATTAAACGGTTATGTCCAAATAAGTTACTTCCGTAAATTATCATTAAATCTTACCGCATCATCTTTTCTATTGTTAGTACTGGTTTTAACTTGTCTTCCCCCGCCGAGCATTTGACCTTTCTTTAGGATTTCTGTCAAAGCAGCTGTAATAGCGAGTGAAATTGAAGTTAGGAGGCCCTCGGGTTCAAGGCAGCTTTTTCTTCTAAGGCTGCGTTCATACTTGGTGCCCTAGCACTAGTGCCTGGGCACCGGTACAAAATGGTGCTGTGTTCAGACACTGGGTACCCAAGGAATCAGTGCCGACTTCAGTTCCCGAGTACAAGGTCGCGACCTTGTACTCGGACACGGGCACCGTGCCCGAATTCTGGCGTGGCTATTTGAAAAAAAGGTGTGTTCACAAGAATCGTACTCGGGCATCGTGCTCGGGCACCAAGTGTAAACGCAGCCTAAAAATAACAGTATTCAAATTGAAAATTTTGAAATCAAAAGTTCCTTTCAATGACGGTTTTCATCAGTGTCTGTAGCTTCATTTTTTTACAGCTTTAGTGGGATAATATTAACATGAATTCAGATTACACAACTATATATTAAAATACAAAGCGCGAACGATACAAGAGGTCCAATGCCTGGTGCAGCAGTACATTAAAAGGGAAATGATGATATTTTGAATATTTACTCTTTTCATTTTTCATATAAAAGTTGAGGTTTGGAAAACTGACGTATCAAATCCTTGCCAGCGATTCTAACAAAACACTTACATAGGTTTAAATTATAAAATCATAATATCAGAAAGAATAAATTCTGTTTGTACTGAAAATAAGCGAGAGTTTACAAACTAACTTGTTGTAAGCAAAAGGTTGGCTAGTTTCGCTACCATCATTTCTTACTAGGTTTGTTGGTTTGTCAAGTTTTATTCATACTCTTCTAAAACAAAACGAACAAGCAAATTTACAACGTTTTGCTCTGACAAGGGCTATACAATCCCTGTGTCTTTTCCCACGAATGTAGCCCTTCCTATATCAACAGATTTCGTCTTGCATGGAGGCCCTGTCGGCAGCGAGCAAAGAAAGAGTCGGAGACTTAAGATAGATTACAGCGCATTGATGAAAATTACTGAAAAGATGATCCAAGTGTGTACCTTTAATCCCTATGCTTGCCACTCCCTGTAAACCCTCATGTGACGGATTCTCTTCGCCGTTCACAGTTGTGCAGGTTACTAAAGGAACCGGTTTGCTGCTGAGTGGGCAAAAATTAGCAACATGATTACCTTCGGAGCGCGACCAAGTGAAATATTCACACACCCACTTTGCACTTTACCCACTTTGCGCTTTGTCCTATCACGCACACGAACGTCGGTAGCAACCAACTTCTTATCTCTCACACACATGAGCAGTCAAGTTAAACATTTCTTTAATCGAGTTCCCGTAATACGAAGAATATTTTTTGAACTTGCTACCTGCTTTGATAATAGCAAGGCATCACAAGTTGCTTTAGGTGTCAAACGTTCGACTGTTTCAATTCTTTGCAACTTGCAACACATTTCATCCAATCAAAACACTGCAAATCTGCAACCTTGGGTTGTTATTACAATTTGATCGCGTCAAAAAGCTCAACTTTATCTCATATTTTTGCAACGTTGCGAAATTCGATTTTCTAATCTAATCAAATCTAATCAAATTATCTTTGTAATCTGATTTGACAGAAAAGCAAGTCGCACGTGCATTTTCTTATGCAAAATGCCTGGCAACAGCGTTGCTTAGAAGTTGCATAGTAATCCCCTATGTATCAGGACCTTAACTTCCCTAACGCATGTGCAGTTAGTCTTAACGTGTCTTTTATTCTCTTCGTACATGCGCAGTCCATTTTAGCGCCACTTTTACCTCCCTCTTGCATGAGCAGTCAATTTCATTGGTCTTTAACCTTCCTAACGCATGTGCAGTCAGTTCCAGCATACCATTCTCCCTCAATCACGCAGGCGCAGTCAGTCTCAGTAAAACTTTTAATTCACACGCTCACGCGCAGTCAATTTCAACTTACCTTTTAAGGCAAATATCTAGATCAGATAGACACTCTTATTAGGCGAGCCTATCGCTTTGGTTATACAAATAAGATCACTCTAATATCTGATGTAATAAAGAATAAGGATAGGGATATGTTCAACAGAATCACTAGTGACACTGGACATGTATTGCACGAATTGCTTCCACCCAGGCCAAGGAGGGCTCTTAGAGATAGGGGCCATGACTTTATACTCACCAGAGTAAAAACGGAGAGGTTTAAACGAGCTTTTGTAAATAGATGTCTTTTTAGATTCATTGATTAACTTTAATTACTGTTCGACTTTTTATTAATTTCTTGTAAGTCATCCACGAATTATTTGTAATTATCATAACTATTCAATTATTTTACTATTCAGTAGATTGTAAAGTCACACGTATGTTGTGTCTATTTTTTAATAAAGACTATTATTATTATTATTACCTTTCTCCTCCCTCCATCACAGCCTCCATGAGTTTCTCATTCTGACTCTGCATCCTTTCCACCTGAACCTTTAATAGAGAATAATTATATTACAACGGAACTCCTTTTCTTTAATAATAAACCCTAACTACAACTGAAACTGTAATTTTTTCTCAGGCCTCTTGTTTTAAGCCCTGACTTAACCGACTGGAAAGTCTCGGATGCAAGTCACTGCAACGTTTTGACCATCATACTTGCATTCAACTTTTGTTTGGTTTGGCCACCGACTTGCATACCATGTAATGAACGTGGGTTTACTTGTCACAAGCTTGCATTGCTAAGTCGAACGATTAAGCTGATGGAGAACTTGAGCAAACTAGATCAAGGGCAGCGAAGTATTTCTACATACTATGTTTGACCTATGTAAATGTCTTAAAACTTTGGCTTTTTGTACGATAGTCCCAACTAGGTATGTTCTCAAAAGTTGGTTTTTGTGAAAGTCAAAAGCAGTGCTGGTTCAGTAGCAAAACTTGTACTGAACAGAACTCGGACGAGGCCTGTCCATTATATACCGGTTATACCACGAAATGGAAACCCACTAATATAAGGTCCTCAATAATTTTTTTCCACTAAATGGAACAAGTTACAAAAGAAAAAAAATCATTGAAAAATGTATTTTGCTTTACGTAAAAAAGGGATGGTTCTAGGGCCAACCTTGCCTTAGTTTTCACAATCACAAATTAATGAAAAAGAATGTTGGTCATTGAAAATTGGATACATGTTTTAGGAACTGGGACATTAGGAGCTTGGAAGTTTATTTTGGCGGTTGTTTGTCGGCTTACGAGTTGACTTTTTTTAAAAAGGATTTGATTGTTTGTTTGTTTTTTAATTGACGAAAAGAATTGGCTCTCTGGATGACCTGTTAAGGATACACATGGAACGTGGAAATAAATGTATTACTCAGCCTTCCTTGAGTATGTGAAAGCTAACGCGAGTCCATTTTGGTGTAACCAAGGCAAATTGAACCCAAGTTACAATTTTGCATAGACTTGCTTGGACTCTCAAGTCCGCTTGGCCAAGGTTTTTGGACTTTGAGCTGCAGTCAAATTTATCAATTAAATCGAAAGTTCAACTCGACAACAAATATTTGTTAAAACAAGTTTTTTTATGTAGATGTTTTATATATCTGAGAAAATTAAATGAATCGGTGTTTCTAGTTCATTTTGGACGAATATTTGCTGTCGAGTATCCAAGTATCGAAGGATCTTATTTTTCTGGAGGGAAGGATGGTGAAATTTTTTAGAAAAGTAATTTATTTGCAGAGCATGAAAAGTATGAAACACTTGTTTGCACAATGTGCAATGTACAAAGTTTCAATCAAAATTCACAATAAAACAACAATAAAAATAATTTACCTCCAGCTGTTGTTTGTCGTGTTTTAGCGCCGATATAATTCGCCAAGCTTCCGAGGCCAGCCGATCCTGTTTAGGAGAAACCAAGTGGTGAGATAACTTGATTAGAGGCATTCAGGGCGTAAGACAGATTATTTTAATAAAAATAGAAATCTCTGTACATTTTATGTGCATTTTATGTGCTGTACGTGCCTTCCCAGTACAAAAGTCGGGCCGAAAAATAGACGTATTCTGCAGGTATACGGAAGTCGAGCCAAACAGATCTACGAAACAGCTTTCACTGTAGGCTACTGCTATAGTTTCCGTTCTGAGTGCCAATAAGTATGAATTGTTAACGGTTTTCTGTTTTATGTACTGTGTGGGCCGGATATATTTTCATGAGACAGGCTGTAGTTTTGCGAGCTTTCAAGCAAGCAAAATACAACTAATTAATAAAAATATATCTCCATATAAAACAGAAAGTTGTTTAATAAAGTATTCATTAAATGGATTTCAATGCAAAAAGAATAGTTTTAGAGAACCCAAAGAAACTGAATTAAGTTACGCGCGTAGTGTCACTTACAGCCAATCAAAATGCCGGAAAAAAGACATAAACAAAAAATGCCAGACCCATATAGTAACATTCGCTAATTTTGTCCGTAAGCTGTTCGATTACACCAAGCTTGTAAAAATATTGTTTAAAATGTGTTTAAAAAAATCGAAAGTATTTAACAAAAAGTCCTATTACAAATACTTGTTATTGTCATCAAAATTAAACTTTGTCTGTAGACTGTTACACTGAACCTGTAATCGGATACTATCTCATAACAAGTTTGTTATCGGACATGTGAATGAACAAATCACAATCTGACTTTTTGGCTCATGAGCCAAGCACGTACAAAGAAAAGACCATCATAACAACAATAACTCACGTGTCAAAAATTGTGGCAGCTCACAAAGTGGATAATTTCTAGTAATAGCATCAGTACTTAAACAAGGGTAAGTATTACTCCAATCCGTTTCTTTTCCTTTTTCTTAGAAACGGTAATATTTATGTGACAAATTGGTAAAAGTAGCGTAGGACTTCATTTTCGCAGGAGTTTATTTTTGCAATTTTTGCGGGTTTTGGACAATTCGCAAAACTTGTTCCTGCAAAAAAAAAAAGGTTCCCTCAAAAATATACTCCTTAAAAACAAAACCCAAATTTTCCACTTTTAATGCTAAACCATAGCCTCTCACAAGATTTTAGTTACTTACTGTAGGAGTTTGAAGAGAAGTACAAAACAAGCAGCAACCCTAATTGGCCTGCACGGAGCAAAACTTGACGGTTTTACAAACAGGGAGTGTAATAATTAGCGGTCCTTCCCTACGAAATACGGACAGATCTCTAAAATTTGTCCATATTCTCTCATTTCCTGTGACATAATTTTCCATCAAATCGCAAAAAAAGTTCCGAGGCCCAAATCGCAAATTTGTTCCCGCCAGACGCAAAAATTTATCCAATCGCAAAAAAAAAAAAAAAAAAATCCCGCAAAATTAATGTCCTACACGGTATTTAGTAATATATGATGATAAATCGGAATTAAGTTCATTTAGCTTTAAAACAGCATTTTCTCAATAATTCGATTTTTCATAATGAATTTCTTCAGCCTAGTACTTACTTTTTCTTGTGCCTGTATTTGAGCTTGGAGGCGACTTTCTTTTTCATTTTGAGCCTCTTGTTGAAACTGGGCCACCAACGAACTGATTTGCCTGAGGCTCGCTACGTTCTGCTCACTCTCTGATGCAGCTCTTGTTTGTTGTTCCAACGACATCACGCTTCCTTACTGATACAACTACTGATGAAGTAAAACGATTCAAAGTGTGTTACTAGTTTATTTGCTTTGTTTTCACAGCAAAACAAACAAAATTACAGAATTTATTAAGTGATGACAGACTAAATTAGGCCTGGGCCCTACAAGGTAAACTGCAGTAAAAAAAAAACAAATTAAAAAATATTTAACGTAATAAAAAGTCAAACTATCATCATCTACACCTGAATCTATATCAGTAAATCTCCTTTATAAAATAATTTTTATTTGAGCAGAGCTGTACAGCTAAAAATAACAGAGAAAAGAATATTTGCGTGGTTGCGAAACACGGTTGTGGCATCGGCTAAAAATGCTATACCAGGTGATAAGAAACGTCAACAGGAAATCGAGTTCACGTTCAGTCGTACGGTGTCAGAAAACTATTTATTTACAAGAGTTTTTTAAAAGGATAATGATGGACCTTTTCATGATTTACCAAAACGGTTAAAGTAACTGTTTTTACAGCTTAGAACCAACAAAATATGCTTTACATTTTTTTACGAAGAACAAACTTAAAAAGAATTAAAACAAAATAAGAACAAACTGATTCAAGTAATAATTCAATCGAAGTTTTCATAAGACTTTACGTAAGAAAGGAAAAAAAAATCATCAAATCAAGAAATCCGTTTTCTCACTGAAATTATGCAGGCGTATAATTTATTTCCTACCATAAAAGCTCTTTTATTGTTTTAAGCAGGTTCTCTATCTTTGAAACAAGCGTACGATAAGAACAAAATAAGAACATTTTGAGGCTGAAATTGTCAAAGAAAACATAAGAACACCGGCTGAACCTGAGCAAATTTTCGCTAGTTCGTATAAAAATAGTGTACTGTACTGTAATGTTGAAACAAACAGAAGTAACTTCTACCTTCTTTCTTGTCTGTTATTTGTAGTTAGTTGATTATCGTTTTCCGAAAGAGAAGGAAGTAGCTCAAATTCACGTTAGTTTCAGTTGTTTGTATTTGCGCAAGTCAACGGATGTGTTTGTTTGAAACGAAGCAACACGCATTCAGTATTTGTTTGAGATGTCAGTGGCGCGCGCACCTCGATTTGAAGAGAAACCAAATGCGCGCGTATGATTAGGCCCATGCTTTACTACAATTTCGACAGGAATTCGGAGTGTAAAGTCATCAAATCTGACTGTATCTGCCAATTTTATGTCATATATAACTGTTAGATTTTGGTTCGACACGACTAAAAATTGGTGTTTGAATCACCAGCCACATTTAAAATTTAAGTGAGTAAAATAATAAAATAGTGACTGGAGAGGGCAGAAATTGGGTGTTTAACATTGAATTTATCTGTAATTAATTGTTCTATGCAGTCGAATTTAATTCGGTCGCAATCTACAAAGTAATAACAAGTTGTTTTTGTATGCTTAACGAATTATTTTAACTCAATTGAAACTAATTTGAAGAAACGTTGAAAATATTAGTTTTGGTGTTATCATTATTATTATTATTAATTTAAATAATAGCATTTAACAATAATAATAATAATAATTTTATGTTCTCGTATAGGGCTTTTGCACTCTGATTTTTTTAAAAGTCCAACTTATGTTCCGTTCCAGTGTAAGTAAAAACAGAGGTGGAAACACAAACAGAAGCTTATGACGGAGTTGGAGACGGAAGTAACACAATGTTTCTCTTTCTCTTCGTCTCCGTTAATGCTTCCGTCGAGCTTCTGTTACTTCTGTCCTAGTGTCAGCCAAAAAGACTGAAGCGGAGGCGGATGGTTTGAGCCAATCACAGTGGCTATTTTGAATGTGAGCACAACAGCATGCAAACGAGGCTTTTATCTTGGTTTACACTAAAACGTATTACCGGTAATATATCGTTTCGCTTCATATCGTAGTGAAAACGTTATTGTTTAAAGTCCAGGCCAAACGGAGATGAGAGTCGATACAAGTCAAAACAAATTTTAACTTTCAAGTTTGTTCGAGTATAGGTTTGCGTCAAAGGTTTAGTCAATTTGCTTTGACTTTCACCGATCACGCACGTTTTAAGTCTGTGCAAGAGCCTGCAAGTCGGTGGCCAAACGAAATATAACTGAAAGCAAATTTGAAACTTGCATTGACTTTGTTTCAAGTTGTATCTCAGTCCGTTTGGCCATGGCATTAAATTTCAAACTAAGTTGTTTTGACTGAATTCTTCAAGTCTTGCCGCATTGGTTGTTTGGTTGTGAGAGTAATGGAATTGATCACACCTAATAAGCTGTTAACGTGAAAAGCAAAATTCTCCCAAACTGTATAAAAGGAAAGTATGGATACAGCTTACGAGAATTTAGCAACACAACATATGTTGTGTTTGGGTCGGCAAGGGTTAAAGAGGAGTAGTGTTTTTAAAGTATGTCTCTTCAGTCATTTGTTCAATAACCCCGTCTGAGTACATACGTTATGTATCGAATATATCCTTTTATATATAGAAGTGTATTACATATTTACGTCCGATAAATAGGAAGTAATTTAAACATTTAAACAACAGTTGTGAGTTAAACAAACATTGGATAAATGTCATCTAGAGTAGGTTGAAAATGACTCGAGATTAACATCTAGGTAGTCGCATATATATATGTACAATTAATTCAACTGCTGAGAAATGAAACCTTCGACACAAAAACTTATGTTGCACAAGCAATCCAATTTTAAATACAATAATAGTTTAAAGACAGCACAAAACACCTACGCAAACATATGAATACGAAATGAAAATCAGTTCGAGAGGCTATGAAACGGATTGTATATACGGGAATTATGTAGGAGATATTGGTTGTAAAAGTTCCGGAATTCAAGTAGGGTTAAAATCTTTGATTACGCCGGAGGGCTGGAAAAAATGCTGGCGCTATTTGCGAGAGATTTAGTTTGACCAACGGAATATTTAGTTTGAACATTAACTGGTTGTGAATTTCTCAAACACAAAGCTGCTTTGTTTTGTATTGAACGAGCCGTGGCCCTGATTATTGTTTTGTTTTGTTTTACGTGTGAGCTACTGGTTAGTTGATCATATGCATTTCAATACCTTTTGACCAAAAGAAGAACAGCATATAACAAAAGAAACTGGTCGAAATCTCATTACCAGTTCGCCCTGTTAACTACGATTTAAAAGAGTGCATTATCTCACCACCCCCCAGGCCTGCTCACAAGGCTATTCGTCGAATGAAACACTAACATTGAC
>JANSTQ010161580.1:0-10814 GCA_026167885.1 Bergia puertoricense
TACGTTTGTTGATTTGAGCTGTATGACAAGTATATAACCCGATTTTCCAAAGCTTTGTGCATAAAAGCTTTGTAATTCTTAACGAAAAAAATCGTGCTTCACTCGGCCATAAAATACTCAGTAAATTACTATTAGTTCAAACAAACACTTTTTGAGGTCTAAATTTACTGCATACAGTCATTTATCATTGAAAATGTTTCTTTTTCGTTCCTGAACCAATTTTGTTGATACAGCCTTGCTGAATGCTGTGGGAGGAATCGTAAGTTTTGACTTTTTGGGGAGATGTTAAGGAGGATACTAAAATAGCTGAAACTCTTTTTGAAGAAAGTGCGCTGGAACTGGCTCAAAAATAAAACATAGAACAAAATATTAATGCAACGACATTCAGAAAAGCGAGGAAGGAGTTAGATAAAGGAAAGACAGTCAAACAAGTTGTACAAATGGTTTGATTAACAAAAGTTGCTATGGTATTTTTTGCCGCAATTGGCCCTTTGACTCGAGTACTTTAATATACTCATTCATGAAATATCTTCCATGCGCAATGCCATACTCTAAAAATATCGCACATGCACCAACCTTCATGGAAAAATGAAAGGTTTTGTATCCAATTTCTTGGATTTTGTGTTTTGTTGGAATTGTTTGGGTTTAGTTAAAATAAAAAAATTCCCGGTTTACATCAGTAATCAGTGATTTTGGTCCCGTACTCTGAAATTAAGAAAACCAAGTGGAATTTGTCAAATTAAGCATAAAGATATCTATCAATATGGATACAAGGAATGGTTTTTAAGAATGGTTTTCGAGCAGTGCGTTATTCTTTTTGATTGAGTGTGTGGGTACTGAAGCTGAGTGAAGGTCCACCATGTTTTCTACTGTACGCTTCTTCCAGACCTGAAACCGTGGAAAAAAGGATGCCAGCACAAGCAAACGAGGAGGGGCAAGTAGGGATTTGGAGTATTTATCGGAAAGGGGGAGGGGGCGGGGCGGTGTTTAGCAAATATGAGGCGAGGTTTTTAAATGTGGGCACCCTTTTAGGGGAGGCCTGTAATTATCTGGGCATAGATTTTGAGGAGGGTCAAAATTGTTTGGCTTGATTTATTGATTTTTTCTTTTTATAACCATTTGCAATTTTTTAAGTATTTCCAACGTTTTTAAATATCAATTTTCAAAACAAAATTCACGGGGGAGTATGCTCCCGGAACCCCCTAGAAAGCCTGCGCCTTCTGCGGCTTGCATGCAGCCTTTCTCCATTCAAATATTCACTCTGCCGCGTCTGACCGTACTTTCCAGATAGTTATTCAATTTGTTTTCAATATTGTAGAGAGCTTTGCTATTGTTTAACAGTTTCTTCAGGTTAAATTGAATAGTGGTTGTGTCATGCATGGGACCTGGCAGCGTGTTCATCTTGCAAAAGGAAAGCCCCTGCAAAAGGATTCGGAACATTACTGAGTTCCTCTAATTTTCCTCTCACCTGATTTAGTTCCAAATACATGGATGTCATACTTGCGGCGGACTTCCGTGTGAAACTTTTTCTGTGTTAATGTAAAATAATTCTGGTAGAAATAATTTAGCATATTATCATTACAATCTGATTGGCTAATGTGCTCACCTTATATATAGATAGTAAATTGCAAAATAAATAAAATCAGTAAAATAAATGAAGATCAGCAGATGTTTGTATGAAATCAATCGTTGATTTCTACTAAAACAACTACTAGACTATTCATACTAGTTTTCTTTGTGTCAATTAGTTAACTCAGAGTTATGTGTCTGCGTCTGGTTGACTGTTCTCTCGCCCCTCTCTGAAACATAGGTCATCCACACGGCTTCCGCCACTAGAGGCGATCCTGCGCCACTCGGATGGCGTCATTCAAATTCATGCTTGCGGTCCTGCTCACACGACCTTTGACATTCGTGTTTAGGCCTCCCACGCCTGTGTTTCCTCGCGGGAAAATTGTAAATGGGAACCTAGACTCGATTAGTTTTTACTACATCTGGACTCCCAGCACTCATACTATTTGTCATCTCAATCCTTGTAAATCATTAACTGCAAATCGAGTGTAAATAAAATATATTGTTGGTTCCAAAACAAGGCCTGCCTTGATGTGTTGTTTGATAGTTTTCTCAGTGTGTGTCCAGTTCACCTCCATTTCTTTCTTCTGATTTGCAGCTGTATTCTACCTTGCTTTGACTATTGACTTAAGTGAAAAACTCAGATTTGTAGCTATATTGTCCAGTTGATTAGAATAGAGACCTTTCTGTGCTAGAACAGCTCTCTTGAATCTGAAACTCATGAACTCAACATTTTTTGCTCCAGTTGTTCTGCTGGCACATAAAGAGTCAAAATAACTGTACGTATGATTTAAATTAAAGCATCTAAAAAGTGAAGTTGTTTCGATTTGTTGCGAGCATTTTGTGTTTGGGGGAAGGTCATGTTTTTTTGGCGGGTCATATGTTTTATACATCATTCTGCATGGTGGGAGGGGGTCATAATTTAATTGGCGTCCCTTTTTGAGGACTAGGGGTTCTGAAAGGGGTGCAATTATTACATTTCTCAACAAATATGCTACCACTTTTGTCAAAATCCATTTGTTTTATGCATTTATTGAGGTTTACGTGGCCGATCTCTCACTGAATTGCTGTACAACGAGAAAAATATGTGACTGAGGCCTTGCCCCTTGTACCCACAACTTTGAGATCGATTATACCTTGTACCTAAAAGGGAAAGGAGTTTTTAGTTGTACCTAAAACTAATCAGTTGCCCCTTATAACCATAATTTCACCTAACAGGGCCTCGTGACTGTATACATTAAGATTAGGCTTCCAAAATTAATTGTTTTGACAACAAATATAGAGCTTTATGGAGTGAAGTGAAATTATTTTATGTAACACTACGGTGCTTTTCTGTAGTAAGCGATGGAGATCGGGATTATGTACTCAAATCAATTATTCATGTCTTTCAGTGGACAGGCGTGATAGCGTGCGTGCATGACAGACATATTGGAAGCGCAATGATCCAGCACGTCTAGTTTTGTTTACCGACAAGATCGTGCTTTAACTTCTCATACTGATTGTATATGAAAGGGATTCACTTAGAATTTATCACAAAGGTGACTTGAAAAAGGAAGACGGAAACAAACGCTAACTGACACACGGGACAATCCGTGAATCACTGTCGTACATGCATGTAGACTGTAGTTGTAAAAGAAGGTGAGCCGCGGAGTTATCATACTGTATTTTCGATCAGCATTGACTTACGAGGGTTTAGGCTTCAAACTTGTATTAAATTTTTTTAAATCTCATATCAGTGATCTTCAAAAGTTAACTTTTGTTTTAGTTCAGTAGACTATCAAGTTCTTCCTGACAGACCAAGTCTAAACCTTCTCGTTTGATGTATATTTCAAAATGGCGGAAAGTGATAATTTGTCAAGTTCAAGAAGCGGCTGCTGTAAGAGTATTAAAAGTCCCAGCTAACAACTTGGCGAAAACTGAGATTGACTCTAGATCTCTACGTCTGAATGTTATTTTGTGCATTTTCTGACGTACCAAGCAACGCTTTTGCCAAATCTTTTTAGGTACTAAAGTGCACTTGTCGAAAGGAATGTGACTGTGCATTTCAAAAATTTGTAAAAATCCCAAATGCACAAGCTATTGGTAATTTTTATAATCAGAGCATTTAAGAAGCACAAGCATATATCAAACTGCCGGGAAACTTGCATTTCGGGCACCCGGCGAGCTTGCGGAAAAAGCCCATTTTTGTAGTTTCGATCTCGCAAAATGCCGGTAAATATTTGACAAAATCAGCACTATTTCCAAGTGTGTCGTAGTGGTACCTACCAATAGGTACTAAATAGGTACTAAAGCGAAAGTGAATCTTGGGCCATATCCGCGATTTCGACGATCATGTCTGTTTTTTACTGACATTCACTATTAAGGTCCTGAATATCTTAGAATGCATGAAATGCGTCTATAAGAGTTCTATATTTTTAGAATTTTCCCTGGGAGCATGCTCTTGGACCTCCCTAGGAGCTCGTTTTGATTTCGCCGTGCCTGCACCTATCCTGAAGTCTCTTCCGACATCCGAGATTGTATTTTCCATGTAAATTATGGTCGAGATTGTTTCACAGATTTAGTAAAAAGGCTATTTTAACTGAGTGGACTCCCGCGGACCTGCGCACCCCGTACACCACCCCTGCCTACGGGCCTGTAGTACTGGCACCCGTTATTCGAATGGTGGGGGTTCTATGGTTAAATAGCCAGTGCTATAGTAGAAAGAAACCGTTAAACAGGGCGATTTACCTTGACTATTTTTCAACCTCAATTATTGAGTAAATGTAGCATCAATTATCATACATGCGGCGGGGTTTCAGAACCTGTACTATATATATATATAGGATTACACTTTGACTGTAGGTAGTTAAAAATGGGGGATTAAAACGTCTGTAAAGTTCTGGTGTCTACATAAGATGATTCAAGACCGAAGACAGCTACGACTGAAAAGAGCACAAGTTTCAAAGGTAACGTTTTTACGACAGCTAAAAATAAGGATGAAAAACATAAATTAAGTAATTAAACCATTAAAAACTGAAAGAGATCCATGACGAGTTTATTGAATGTATTGTACACTTAGGCTTCACAACTCCCACTTACAAATGCAAGACAGCTGTCGTATTTATGAAAGTCACTGACCCAAGACGCAAAAGCCAGAGGAAAGAAAGACTCGTTTAAAATACATGTACGCATTTTCAGGGCAGTTTCTGCTATAAATCAGTAATCTCACCCGTCATATCGGCAATTTATGTAAACCAAAGGGGTCAAAGGAAGATAATAACATCTTACAATTAAATATAGTTTAAAATCAACACCATCCGGTACCCAAGCCCCGGCATCCTTTACTTCACACAAATTGTCACACCATCGTTGCATCACGCTGCTACACGCTGTTTTCTTCACAGCGAGACTCAAATAAGAAATTAGAACCAGTTTGGCTTTTGGTAAAAAGCCTACCGGCGCTATGGTTTCTATATTATAACAGCGACGTTAGGATTTTCTCGTTTTATGTTCTCAAATGCTTTTTTTGTGAAATAGCTATTTATTTTCAAAGCATATATTAAATCCACGAAGCCGGTGGACGTTTGAGGACTAGGTTCTAATAAAGGAGGATTATGCAGATGTCCCATGATGTCTAGCGCGCCTACTTCACTCGGAAGCTCTTAAACATGTGAAGGAAATTGTATGTACAACAGATTTTACAGCAATTCATTTCCTGATATTCGCTTTATGAAAAGATAAGTGAAATTCTCCTTTGTTTTATATTGAAATTTAAGTGTAAATTGGTGGTATTATATAACATTGATGGTCGTTCCGTCAGAAAATTGTCCTTTTGTTTTTAACGGTAGTTACGGCCAAAATTTTTAATTTTGCGTTTGAGCCCAAGTTTGACCTATAGTTGCTTGTTTTGATTGAAGTCGCCAGTTTTTGTGGTAAATTACACGGGTTCGATTTTGACTAAATTGCGACCAGAAGAACAGTGGATGATAGATCGGGGTTTAAGTACATTCTAATAAACAAAGACAACAATGGTTGGTCTAGCTGAAAGTCTGAGCTCTGCTTGACGAGTTACTTGTCCTTTTTATATGTTTTAAAAATACCCTTTCGTTCTAAAGTTCTACTGATGGTGAGTTCCTTCATGGAGGCTGGTGGAGATAGCATTGAGAAGTCACGAGAAATGAAATCCGGTTAAACGGCTGTAGGTGCTATCATGCTATAAATTCCAGTCGTCCAAAATATACGGAATTGGTTTATTAAGTGTTGTGGAATACCCAACATATTCTGCCCGTCCTAGTGTGCTAATCTTCCTATTATAAGATGGACGATCCTCATAAACACAGGGAAAGTTGGGGCAATAAAAATTCTAGGGCGGCGACAGAAATTCCGACAGTGAAGGTAAACATAAATGATACGAGGCTAAATTTTATCAAGGCTTCTTTTATTTCAATAAATGGAACGTACATTTTACCATTTTGCACTTATGCAACGAATCGATTGATTAGCATAATTATGACGGCAGGAGGTGTTTTAAATGCTCTCCAGACTTTTTATCTCATACGCCTTCTTGGTGTCTCTCTTAACGAGAAAACCCTGCCTATTTGCCAGCTAGATGGTCATTTTAACTCTGCTTGGCCTAGTTGTCCGTTTAAAGCGTTTATGGGCCGAGACACTTTGGCTAAATTCTCAAGTGCTAACCATGAAACGAACAAGCGAAGTGCTCATATGAAGCATACTACTTTGAGATGTGGGCTTTTCTTAAACAAATACTTGCTTACTACAATTCTGCTATTATCAAACGATATCTACGATAATACTGGACCAGCTAGAACCAGACGTACGCAGTGTACAACCTGTGGATCTACGGTCAGAAGAAATCAACGGCAAGTTGGCTGTTCCGGTTGCATGTGTGTATTTCATCTCAAATGTCTCAATCCTTCTATTGCATCCGACCGTTCCGAGTCCTATTTTCAAGATACGTCTTCTGGTACGTCCAATAATGTCAACTCTTCGTTTGAACAACAAGATTCCACCATCACGGTCAGCTCAATGAAGCATATCAAAGGCATAACAATGGTCATTTAAATGCAAGAAGTCTTTGGAAGAGTATTGAAGAGCTCCGGCTGTTTGCCCATGATAATAAACCCGAGATAATAACATTGTCAGAGACGTGGCTAGATGATTCAATTTCTAACGAAGAAATTGCTATTAACAACTATAATCTTGAGCGTCGAGACCGTAACAGGCATGGAGGCGGGACTGCCATATTCATGCATGAGCACTTTGTTTACGCACGTTCACCCCTTCCATCTGAATTTACTGATCTTGAAATAGTCATTTGTATTTTGAAACTCCTTCGATCAAGACCTCTGACTATCGCTAGCGTTTATCGGCCACCTGATACTACAGATTTTTATTCCACATCCTTGAAACTTTTAGAAGATACGGACTATGTTAATTCTGAGTTCTTCCTGTTGGGTGATTTTAATTGTTCGATTAAATCAAGCAAAGGTAAAGAATTTACGAAGTTTATGAACGATTTGGGCCTCCAGCAGCTGATCACGCAAGATACACGTGTTACTCCGAATTCATCTACTATAATTGACTTGATATTTACTAACTCTCATCGAGTCACAGAATCTGGAGTACTTGAATTATTGTTGAGTGACCATTATATGACTTTTTGTAATAGATCCTGTAAACAACCGCGGAGTAGACCCAACATCATTAATATTCGTAGCTTCAAGACCTTTGATCCTGTTGCTTTTAATCTGATCTTCGCAATGTGCCTTGGGACACGATATCATTGTTTGACTCTCCTGACGACGCATGGTTGCTATGGCTGAATTTATCGAGGATATTGGCAACAAGCATGCTTCTTCTCGTCAGATGCGTGTTCGTGGCTCGCAGCCACCCTGGATGTCCGAAGAAATTCGTCAAGCTATCAAATCCCGTAATACCATCAAACGTAAAGCTGTCAAATATAAATTAGAGCAAGATTGGGCTACTTACAAGCGTTCTAGGAACCAAGTGACTCGCTTAATTGAAACAGCGAAAAAAGAGTATTATAACACCTTGCTTGCTGAAAACTCTCAAGACACCTCCAAATTATGGTCAGCCATTAAGAAACTAATCCCCAAGAAAAAGAGTCTCTATTCTAGAAATCACAGTCGATAATCAAGGCTTTATTGCCAATAGTGGGATTGCAAACAGTCTCTTTACTTCAGTACGAGAGCGTCTCAAGGCCCATCTGCGATTTCAAGATTCACCTTCAATCGATAACTCCTCAACAGGCATAAGCAACAATGTTCCAGAGTTTCAATTTACAGACATTACTGTCAACTTTGTGCGCAAGGAACTTTCCTCTGTGAAGGTAAAGAAATCCTCAGGGATGAAGGACATTCACTCAAGATTCCTGAAAACAGGTGATGACATTCTTGCTTCCCCGCTTACATATATTTTCAACTTATCCTTACGAACTGCTACAGTTCCTAGTTCCTGGAAATTTACTACAGTCGCCCCTCTTCACAAAGGCGGTTCCTTGACTGATCCAAATAATTTACGACCTATTTCTGTGCTGCTAGTGATCATGAAAATCTTTGAACGTGCTGTTCATCAACAGATTTACCATCATCTGTCCAAGGATCAGATACTCTCACCTCATCAATCAGGCTTCAGACCAGGTCACTCAGCAAGCACCTGCCTTCTAGATGTTTCTGATTATATTTTAAAGAATATGGACCAAGGAATTCTCACCGGCGGAGTTTTTTAAACTTAAGCAAGGCATTTGATGTAATTGACCACTCCATCTTGAAAACTAAACTTGCTAATTGCGGAATTAAAGGCCGTGCTTTAAAGTGGTTTGACGACTACCTATCTAGCAGACATCAGTCTGTTATGGCTAATGGTCATCTTTCAGATTCCCTGCCTGTGACTTCAGGTGTCCCCCAGGGATCAGTATTGGGACCGTTACTATTTACGATGTTCGTAAACGATCTCCCGTCTTGTATAGTTCACAGCAAAATCGTCCTGTATGCTGATGATACAGCCCTGTTTTATACCAACAAAGATATGAAGACAATCGAATACACACTCCAAAAGACCTTCTGGCCTTGAATTCTTGGTTCATGGACAACAATCTGATAGTTAATTGCACCAAAACCAATATTATGGTCTTTGGTACCAGTCAACGCTTAGCGCGATCTTCCAAGCTCTTCTTGTTATTGTCAGGAACTATGCTTCAAGCCAAGGATTCAATTAAGTACTTGGGCCTAATCATGGACGCCAGATTGAATTGACATGATCATATTGACTCCGTAGCAGCTGAAGCGTCTTGTAGGCTTAGTGTTTAGAATTAGAAAATATATCAGCACTGATGTTTGTAAACAACTTTACGGTACCAGAAAACACCGAGTAGACTTCAAAATTTATTTATCGATAACAGTAGAATTCATTCTTATAATACTCAATCATCTAGATCTAGAAACTTCTATATAAAGAGCTCTAGACTAGAAATTTAAAAAAAATCGTTTTCAGAGTAGGGGCAAGAGTATGGAATGAGATACCACAATTATTAAGAGAGCTTCCAATTTAAGGCCAAACTTCATACCCTTCCTATTGACATTTTAAAGCAACACGATGATTATATTGACATCAACCAAATCACTGCGTCCCTAAAGAAGTATAAATTCTAATTATAATGCAAAGGTTAATATATGATGCTTGAAACTCTCTCTTTTATGCTACTTTTCTTCCTTTTTTCCTCTTATCATCACAAATTATAAGCTATGTATATTTTCTTTTTTTTGTTCATCTTTTGCTTTTCATGTCTCCTTTTGTAATACATTGATCGCAGATTATAACAATCAACTATAAAGTGACTGATCCACCTAGATTAGACACTTCTATTTGCGGATCAGTCTAATCGAGTAATACATGAAACTGTAACATTTTTTGAATAAAATTGTTGTTGTTATATGAATACTGTGGTGTCATATGGTCCAATGCTGACAAAACTAGTTTAGAACGACTTGTAAAACTCCAAAAATGTGGGGCTCGTTTAATTCTTAAAAGAAAAGTAAGGGAAAGTAGCTCGGAAAGTTTATTTAAGGAATTAGGTTGGATGCCTTTACCTGAAAGGTGGGCTTTTCATAAATGTTTAACTGTTTTCCGTTGCTTTAATGGTTTCTGCCCATCTTACTTAAGGAAATTATTTTATCTTAATTCTGAAGTACATAATTATAACACTAGAAGATGCAATAATATCCATTTATGTAAAATATCTTCCAAATCTGGTCATCGAACTTTTTCCTTTTCAGCTGCCAACCTTTTTAATGATTTAAGTCATATTGTAAAAAGCTCGAAATCTGTGAGCAGTTTCGTCACCAATTACTGGTTACATCACGGTTAGGACATGAGTCGATTAAGTTTTAGGGTTTTAATATTAATCTTAGAATTATTTATGCATAATTGTATTTGTGTGTGCATTTATTTGTGTATATAAAGTATTTTGTAGACCTCAGATCTTACTACTTCATATTTTTTATTAACAACTAGTATTATAAGTCTTAGGCATAGCTTCAGTGTAAATAAGTGAAAACTTTCTGAATTATGTGGGAAATTAAGTTATATTTATTTATTTATTTTACCCAACAATTGTGTTAACTGTTTGTAGCTTCGTTTTTTACTTTATTTATAATTCCTAGATCTTAAGTGTCATATTGTATGTACTTGCTGCTTCCCTTTATTTTATTTCTATGTTTACACTCAATTTTTTTTTATAAGAACATGTAAAATTTGGCCGAGCCTGAAGATATTCTTATTTTTTACCATACACTTGCTTTTAAGCAAAAAAAAAAACTTAAAAGTTTTTGGGCAAATTTCAACTACAATGTTCTTATAAAATAGGTTATTATAAAACAGAGTGTATTAGCACATTTCTGTGGATTTGTGCATTTTAAATAGATATAATTTTTGGAAGATTGTTTTTGAAAAAATAACGAATTGAATGGATGGAACTTAAATATGGAACATACATTTTACGATCTTTCACTTATGCAACCAGTCCCAACAAGTGTGTTAACTACTTATAATTTCATTTCATTATTGTTTTGCTATATATATACATATATGTGAATATACGGTCTACCTTGGCATAAAGTGCTCAATGCTGTGGTAGTAGAGCTAAGATTTCATAAGTTGGGAAATTAAAGACGACGCATCGATTCTCTGTGACTCTGAGTTTCGCGCCTAAGCGCTCGTCAGACAGA
>JANSTQ010161591.1:0-10812 GCA_026167885.1 Bergia puertoricense
CCCCCCCCGATGCTCAGTTTTTGGTTTATATTGGGGACTATATTGTATTTGGGGAGGACACCTAGATTAGGGTTTACCCTGTTGTGTCCTTCCTTGTTGCGCTTTTATTTCATACTTAAATTTTATATCATTGCATTTTTTTAATCTTTGCACAACTGAAATAACCGTATTTCCTCGAATAAGCTTCCCCCTTAGAGTACAAAAGATGAAATAAGCACCCTCGAATAAGCGCCCACCCCCACCCCCCACATTTAACGATATCCGAACTACAGATTGCGTGCAGTCCTTCCGAATTTATTTTTATTTATTTATTTTTTTGCAGTGTTAAAAAAATAATCGAGAGTTTCTTTTCGTTCGGGTCTTACTGTTGTTTAAGCGTTCATTTTTAATCATTTTCCTCAAGAGACATTCCATTTTAGTATTGATTTTTCAAAGTTTAAAAATAAATAAAATTTTAATAGCATTGTGATGTGTAAGAAAAATAAATTGTCTGAACTATGCACAAAAATCAATACCGTTATCTAGAAATAAGCGCCTCCCTCAAATAAGCGGCCCCCTTGAGTAAGCGCCCACCCTCGAATAAGCGCCCAACCTCCGATGCTGATTTTTAAATAAACGGCCTACAGAGGAGCGGGAAGTTACTTGGTAGTATTGCCCTAGAAATTTATCTCTCGTTTTCAGGCATTAATTATGAACTGGTGGGAACGAATTTCTCTTCACTGATATGAAATCATACGCACTTTGGTGTTCTTTAGTTATAGTGCTCATTTTTACAGAGAAATAGAGCAGAAACTATTTAGCTTTTTTAAAGATAACCAAAAAAACTGACCTACCCGGGGGTTATTTCAAGGGACACAGGAATTCACGTACAGGATCTTCCTGCAGCCATGGCCAATCGTGGTGTCTGGCGCAATGTTGTAAAATCTGTTTCGGCTGAGGCCGCAAGATAATGATGAAAGATAACCATTACAGTCCAAACAGCTTAGCTTTCGGCAAGATATTTTAGTTTCTCGTTCCCTTACAATTTAAACAATCACCCGGAACTGATTATGCTTGTTGTCCTCGAGGTGTTGTTCGACAGTGAGTTGAATTTAAAATTTGGTTTTGGCCATGTCCCTAGAGACATTCATTTTGTTTGAACTTTTGTCTTCAGTTGTAAAGTAAGACATGATAATTAAAAAGTCAAATAAGTAGGATATGATAATTAAAAAAGTTATTCAAGTGAAACTAACTTTTCTGGAAGGCATAACAGATCACAAAGTGTTGTTGTTCGTAGATGTCAGATTTTAGTTTTATTTACTTACAAATTTGGGAAAGAGGGGTTTTGATAAATCAGACAGAAATATCCAGATAATATACTGAAAACACGTCCTGAGTAAATATAACAGTAACATTACTAAGTTATCTGTGGTTGAGTTATCAGTGATGATCGTTGAAATTAGTTAAGTTAAGACTGGAGTTCATTTGTCCATTGAACGAAGTGGGCACATAAGGTTGTTGGTTGGAACAGATAGCGATTCCGCCACCAATTGAGGAAGTGTAGTTGATGGTTCTCCGTCGTTTCCAAATGCGACCGTTAGAAGATAGTAGTAAATTTAGCATCCAACTGATTTTCATCCATGTCTCAGTAAGGACCGTAGTTAATGCATGTGCGCACCCCAAGATGATATGCACATGCATATGCACACCCCAAAATGAAATGCGCGCGCACACCCCAAAAAGAAATGCGTATGCGCATCCCAAAATGAATTGCGCACGCGCATGTCATTTAATGGTGCGTGCGCACATGGTATTTTGTGATGCGCAGGAGCATATCATTTTTCCATGCATAGGCGCATATCATTTTGCTATGCGCAGGAGCATATCATTTTCGTATGCGTAGGCGCATATCACTTTCGTATGCGCAGGCGCATATCATTTTCGTATGCGCAGGCGCATATCTTTTTTGGAATGCGCACGCGCATATCATTTTGCTATGCGCAGGTGCATATCATTTTCGTATGCGCAGGCGCATATCTTTTTTGGAATGCGCACGCGCATATCATTTTGCTATGCGCAGGCGCATATCATTTTCGTATGCGCAGGTGCATATCATTTTCGTATGCGCAGGCGCATATCTTTTTTGGAATGCGCAGGCGCATATCATTTTTTGGTGCGCGTGCGCATGTCATTTTTTGATGCTTCATTTTCGGGTGCATATACCACAGTTTGTAGAAGCTAGTAATTTTTCAAACGTTGCTCGTAAAATTTGTAAAATATTGTTAGTGTTAAAGAACCAAAAGTGATATTGCCTTGAAAAGTTTCATGTTTATTATCACCAAAGCAATCGGACGCCGAAAAGATATAATGAATTTACAATAACATAAATATTTGTTATGAAGAGTACACTTCTTGATCAATGTAAATGTCATTTGAAAAAATGATATCTAGAATCCGTACAATTCCTTCAAGAAACTCATCTTAAAGGAGAGAAAACACATGAAATGTCGTTACCTAAATTAACAGCTAACACAATGACATTTAAACGAGAAAGTTTTAGTAAACATCTTGTACGTTATTTGTCTAAGAACCAGAAAACGTAAAACGCGAAGTAACAATATATTCTAGTTTCAATTATGTTCTTCCGTATTGTTAACTGAAGCCTTT
The DNA here is from genome assembly GCA_026167885.1 of Bergia puertoricense. Classification (NCBI taxonomy): domain Eukaryota; kingdom Metazoa; phylum Cnidaria; class Anthozoa; order Zoantharia; family Parazoanthidae; genus Bergia; species Bergia puertoricense. Next base: position 2,647 of record JANSTQ010161591.1, read on the forward strand.
AAAGCTTGAAACAATTAGAAAACTAAAGTCAAGCACACGCAACTTAATATGGCAAGATAAACTAGAAACCATTTGAATATTGTTTCAAAACTAATTGTTTTCTTTCTTGAGTTCGGCTGATCAAAAAACGACAGATAAGTTCCAATTTTAAAGCAAAACCTCTAGCTACCAGTTAAAAGAATATTATCCAAAACACCACAACTTGACGAGATTATCTTTCCATTCTGAATGCAGATAACTTGAATCTTGCTGTGACCTCCGATAAGCTGTAAAACCTAAAACGAAAGGGAAATAACACAACACTTATCATTATAACAAAGTTCTAAAGACACATCAACCACATTTGCAGGTTCAGCACTTGTCGGCAAAGCGACTCTATTTCCTCAAGTGTCTTAACTTTCCTTGGCTTGAACCGCTTCTGTTGCTAAAATGTGGAATAGATAAAGACAAGCAGTAACTAAATATTTAGTTGTTCTAATTGAAAAGTAATGAGCAGAATAAGAATACACATACTTTAAATTGATCCGCAAAAGCAGCGGCCATCGCTCGTTTTCTTGGTCTTTCCGTAAAAAATTTACATTGCCAGGACTTCGAGTTAACCTTGTTCATGTGTAGATATAACGATTTGTTACGATTTTCGTTCGTTTGCTACACTTGAAACTCCAGCTTTGAAAGCCGACCTTTTTTACAGATTCTTCTCTGCAACTAATGTGAGCATCTCAAGTAGTGCGCATACTGATTACGAAAGGGTTTTTTGTCTTGTTTCCACACATGCGCACTCATTTCTCAGAATTTGCTTCACCAATCACATTTCACATAACTCTCATATCACGCATACTGATTGCAAAACGAAGTATTCAGCAAAACAGGTTATATGGTGCAAGTAATCAAATCAATTATCTTGTTTATGGTTTGCGGTTCGCAAAATACATTTCCTAAATATTTCTGTGATTTGTTATTTGGAATGTTCATTAACTCCCGTTGCAATTAGTACAAGTATGCTTTTACTTTCCACAATTGGTTGCACACCTTACCCCAGAGCATTATGTTCAATTGAAAGAAAGTTAACTACTGCAACATATTGCAAATAAATAGTCTGATAAGTTAATTGTTCGAAATCACTGTTTTTCTGTTGAATTTACATTTACTCCAACAGCTCCGTGTGCATAACTTTTCTACCGAAAAAAGACCAGGTTGCATATTCCGTAAAGTTTTTGTTTTGACGCAATAAATAAAAAAATCCACACAAATTTTCTTTAAATTTAATGTGAAACAGTGGGAATTAATAATGGACTAACACAAGAAATTCATTGCTGAGAGAAATACATGGACAAAACTGGACCATTTTGTTCAGACTGAAGTCCAAAGTCAATGTGTGACAATGCTAATAGATAGTTATTTACGACAAAGAGGAGAAGTACGTGGACAAAAATGGACCTTTCACCTAAACTGAAGTCCACAATGAGAAATTCTACTGATGAGGCCAGTGAAACACCTAAAGTGGCCAGGGATGGGTTACTACTATATGAAAAGGGCGGGTATGCCCCATCGAAAATTTCAGTTGAACCCTTAAAAGGTACAAATGTAGGTGTCGCTTAAGCAGAGTTTTACCCCTAAAAGATAACAATCAGAAACATAGCTTGTTTAAATGGTTTTACGATTTTAAATTAAAGCTAGTTCTGATGACGTTTCTGTGATATACCATTCGATTGACCGCCCCCTAAAAGGTAACGTTTTGTATGCAAATGGAAATATTTTACATTGAACACCCTAAGCGGTACTAAGATTAAGAATTTTAACCCCAAAGAGGTAAAAGGATTATCCCCCCTGTTATTATGGGAGTTCCCCCCGGGCTAAAGTACTATAAGAAAGTGAAGTCTAATATCGGTGATTAAATTAACACTAGAGAACTGTGTTTCAATTTTCAAGTCAATTATTTTACGATTGCAGGGGCCAGTCGTTTTATCTGGTAGGGAAGGGGGGCGCAGCTAAATTGCCAGGGGTCATTTTTGAAAGTACAACATTTTGTGGGGGTCATTTTCAAAATTATAGATGGATGGATGCAGAAAGACACAACATTAGGAGTTCGCCTTTTTGTCTATGATTTGAAAACGCACAAAATGCAGTCTGAACAACACTACTATCTTTTTCCAGTTCTGACGCAAATGCACGTACGCAACAGTTCAGGGCAGATAATTTCCTTTACCTCACGGTCTTCTGTTGTAGAATATAAATCGTGAATTTCTTTCTACAATCTTTGAACATCTTTCGACGTCATTCTCAAAACGAAAGAATTGCAACCTCAGATAAACCCGAATTTCAAATTTTCCCAGGATGGTCGTACATACGCCTGACGACAGCCCTGCAGAGACCTGATCAGATCAGAGGTGACGACACTTAGCGATATCGCGTACAGTCCGTAAAGTAAATAAAGGTCATGAAAAACAAAGACAAACTTTTAAGAAGTTTGTTTCTTCACGATACAAAATATAAGGGATGACTACTGGAGTATCCACAGGCAACCTAAGCTGAGAGTTAGTATTTAGTTCGATGATTGAATTGATATTTATGACTTTGTATGAGCATTATCGTTAAACAGGGCCGATGGAAGTTCTGAGTCATTGGGGGTGCTGGGAAAGTCGTGCTTGTGCTGAAGACGCGAGTTTTTCCTTGAGCGGTCCGGGGTCATGCTCCCCCGGGAAATTTTGAGAAATTACCCTCTCTGAAACACCAATTTCGCGTATTTTGAAGGTGTCTTTGCATATTTTTATCTTCGAGCCATATTCCTGGGCTGCAAAAAAATCAGACTTGGTCTGAAAATTGGAGGGGCTAGTGCCCCTCCTGCGCCCCCCCCCTCTGCTCCGCCGGTTTTGTTAAAGTCGTAAAATTGTCGTAAATTGGTGCGACTTTACGACAATTTTACGACTTTAATAATAATTCCCAAACAAAGTCTTATAAATATCAATTCAATTATTGAACTCAGCTTGGGCTGCCTAAATCCGTTACTAAATGTGATTGTCGTGTTACTCTTAAAAGTATTATGTTCAGATCTGAAAACACTTATTTGTAACGCTTGAGGACCTGGGGACAAGTTTGGCTGAAATAAGAGCCCGCGATCTTTACGGTTTTGCAGTTTCTATGGTAACACGTCTAGAAACACAAGTCCAAGTTGCCATGTTGCCAGTTAGTCGTTGTTTAGGATCGAATCGAACTTGTTTTGTATTATAGCCGCGGTCTCTTGAAACACAATGCCAAATCCACGCTTCTCTACACAAGGTTTGTAAGATGTAGAAAACGCTGAGTAGAAGAAGAGTTTTTTCCTCTTTTTTTAAAATGATTTAAATACTGCCGTTGGCATCCGATTCGCAGAGAAAGTGACATCGACAAACGATCAGTGGAAGATGTTTCTTCTCTTAAGACTTAACTATAACAAAATCTCGGGATTTCTCTCATCAGAATAGTTGTTGTTTTGTGTTATAAAATATATGCTGTTATGCTCAGTAATTCTTCGATATTAATCCTTATCAGCTGCACTCAGCACTGGCTCAGTAGCTGACTTGTATAAAATGTACTCATTTCTTTAATTCTTATCGCTGATTTTTTGAATTTCCGATCAGTGCTTATCATAGTTATTCATACATGATCAAACTTGTTTTTCGAGATAAAACCGGATGTTCTTGCACAAACAGAGACAGGAGAAAGCAAGCAGTTCCTGCCATTAAGTCAAATACTGATTTCCAAATGATCCTGGCCTGCCTAGATTAGCTTATACTATTTGCAAGCTGGTGTATATGTCTATTGTACTTTTCTCCATCAAAATCAAATAAAGTTGAAGTTGAAAGTCCCTTTTCTCGCATAAAATAACCTATTGCAGGGCTGTAGAAATAGAGGGTAGGTCTGGACCCCTCAACTGTCGGCAGCAAAATGTTAACATTCAAAACCCTATTTTGCCTTATTTGTATGATCAGTTTTTCAACCTTTGCAATTTAAGATTGCTTCCTGCAGCTCTGTAATTTGGCGACCCGGCCTCAACTTCAGTTTTTATAAGTTAAGATGTACTGTGATATAGCACCCACTTATAGGATTCACTTCTTAAGGCTTGGCAATGTAATAACTGTGAAGCATCAAACGGAAAATCTATGTCATCATCTAATACCAATGAAAGCGTTCAATGTTTTAAAAGTTTTGGTTAATGTCATTAAATTACAAAGTTTCTGTTAATTAGATGTACAAATCCCTCCCTCCCACCCTTAGACTGGTACTGTCACCCTGCAAATGAGAGAAAAAAAAAGGATGCAGTGGAAGTCCCTCCTGCCTCACAGATCCCAGGTCTTAGTCATCTGTCAGATGATGGTGCTGTGGAAATGGAAGATGATAGAGCTTTCAAGCGCAAATGGATCAGGGACACTGATTCAAAATACATCAGACTGGCTAAAGGGGGAGGAAGACGTGACTTACTAACATTCAGAGACCCAAAGCCTCCAGCTGAAGAAGCTGTGTTGTACCCTCGTGTTGATTGGTTTGATCATGAACATGCAGATCCAGAGGATGAAGAGGAAACTCAATATGAAGCAACTGAACAGCAGCCAAAAGAATTGTGAGTAGTATTTGAAACAGCTTGATTAGAGAAATCCCCAGGGGGATACTCCCTAGGTCAGATATTGGGGGTGCTCATCAGAAAATCAGAAAAATACCCTAAAAATTACCTTACCTAAACAGTTTGCTACCCCAAAAAATACCTCTATTGATCAAAATACCCTAAAAAATACTGGAACATATACCATATATTTGATGTGATCTATCAGTTTAAATACAATGTATGAATTGGATGCTATTTATTGTTACAAGACTGGGAAAATGGGCCAGGATCCTGATTTGCACCAAGATTACCACTTAAAAAATACCAGACTTTTTTAACACAGCGGTCTTGCCGAAGCAAACCCCTAAAAAATAGTGAATCACCAATTTCAGCCCCTAAAAAATATGACGAGCACCCCACAACCTCCTTCTATAAGGAGTAAACCCCTCCCTCCCCCCTCCCCCTCCTGGGGAGAAACCCTGGCCATGCATGTGCATGAGTATTAGTAACCTTGGAGTTAACTACAGTGGAACCCCAACTTATGATATTACAGTCACCTCATTATTACAACTACTTTTTTTTGCCCTGGAAAATGCCCATACGTATACATTTTCTTGTAAGAAAACCCTGTTAATCTGGCCATCTCATTAATACAGCTAACAGCCACATTGTGAAATCCCAACCTGTATGTCCCCTTATAATAATTATTTTACCTCAGCTTGTTAATGCAATCTGATTGGTTGAGGGCAGTGGTATTTCAGCGTAATTTTGAAATACCTATATGTGAAAATTACAAACCCATTCAAATATGTGAGATGAAATAAACAGATGCTGTTGCAGAAATTTCTCAGGTATTAGCATAAACAATCATTCTCTGTTTTAATATTATTTTGTAAAGAAAATGGATCAGTCATTTTTTAGTTCTGAATAGAATGTTTTAGCTAGGGCAATTGAAGCTGTTAATGTCCCTTGTTGTAAACTTGTACTGAATATTTCCATTATTCAAAACAAAAATACAAGATGTTTATATATAGGTTTATACCAAATATTTGATTTATTTGTGTTAAGGGTTTAACTATTCAACTTTTGTCCCCTTGACTCCCTTCATTGTTTTGAGAGCCTCCTGAGATTAGTTATACATGTATAATTATGTGGGCCTGACCTCTCAGCCATATGTTACCTAGTAAGGATCTTTATATAAAAGGCCAGTATAAATTGATCCACTTCTGTTTAAAATTAACAGTGGGTCTTGTGGGACTTGTGCATTGTGTTAGGATAATTGGATTTAACAATTAATAAATTTGAGTTAAAAAAATCAACATTATATAGCTGTAGGAGAAGAAGTGTTCATCTATTTTGATTGTCTGAATGTTTTTTTATGTCTCAGATACCGTGTTCTTCCAGAATGGTATGTCCATGACCATGAAGGGGAGACGTTAGGTGTCAGCCAAAATATACCAGGTATAGGACGAAGACGACAGAGACCATCCGAAAATACAACAAAAAGCAAGAAAAATATTCTGTCCTGGCGGGAAAGGTATTGTTGAATCACAAACTTCTGTTTGAAATTTAGCATTCCATTGTAAGTATTACTTTTAAAGTAACTGTTATCTGATCTGACCTCACTAGCTCAGTAATAAATAATTATTAAATTAACTAATTAATTAACATAATTAATTCTGTTTTAAATTTAGCATTATACTGTAAGTATTACTTTTAAACTGTTATATGATCTGACTTCACTAGCTCAGTAATAAATAATTACTTAATTAACTAATTAAGTAATTAATAATTTAACAATGTATTTACGAGTCTGAGTGATTATACATGTAGTAAATACTAATTGTCTTGTATCAGAAAATAATTGTAACTCCACCACAAAAGAAATTGAAAGTTCTCACAGGCAAGTTTCTTAACCCCATTTTACACAGGCTTTTTTGGGGGGGAGGCAGAAAGTGCCCATGACCCATAGCTTGGAAACTATTAAAGGAAATAAAATTAAATTTGGAGGGTTTGTTCAACTTCTCAATCTAAGCAAATTGAGTTATCTTTGGTGGATGTATGTCATATTATGACATCACAGTGACATCATACAGCTGCCAATTTGGATTTGTCAAAAAGTATTGTGCAATTTTAAAAATGAACCCAAAGGATATAAAAATGTTTTTTCGCACTCAATGAATGAAAACCTGCATATTTTAAACATATTAAAAAAACCACTTTTTTTTGAAAAAGACAAAAAATCCCAATTTCAGACAAGCATGGTTTCGAAAACACTGTTGCCATGGAAACACAGTCCCCCCTACATTAAAAAACTGCTTGTAATGTGTTCTCTGTTGAAATCAGTACAGGCACCTTCTGCCCCCCCCCCTCCTTGCAAAATAGGGTTAAAAGAATGTATGGGTTCAAACTAAAAGCCCCTCAAGGCTATAGGGGAGGGGGGTACCAATAAATTAAATACCAACCAAGATTTCTTCAGCTGTGTAGGTATATGTAACTTCTGCAATGATAATTGTAAATACATTTTAACAATCACATATATACTGTAAGCCTTGGTAAATAAGCCCCAGGGCTTATATTCGTTCAAAGGGCCGTTTTGTCTGAATTTTTCTAGGGGGGGGGGCTTATATTCAGGGGGACTTATACACAGATAGAGTTTTGCATTTCAAATGTTGTGCAAGTACTCTATCCTCAGTCTATAATAATTATTAAAAAGAGTGGAACAATTTTGACTGCACATACAATATCATGTATAAAGCCCCGGGACTTATATTCAGGGGGGGTGGCTTATACATGAAAGTTGTTTTGCATTTTAAAATCTTGGTCCTAAATGCCCAGGGGCTTATATACCAATTAAGGTTTATGGTATATATGATGAATAAAACCAGAGGTGAAAGATAATTTGTGTCCAGCCACATTAGTATATATTATATATAATATATTATAATTATAATAAATTCTTTTAATAGTTATATTTTCATAATTTATTATAATTTATTACAATAAATTCTTTTAATAGTTATATATATAGGCCTAAACCACTAGCTGTGAAGTGATGTCAAACCTGGTGATCTGTATTTTCTTAGCAGACAAGACAATGGAGATACAAACAACACTAACCACAAACTGCCACCTCTGAAGCACAAGAAGGAGAAGAGACAAACCAAACCAATTCAAGAGCCAATACCACAAAGGAGCAGGCATGCCACTAAACTACCTCCAGTGTAAGTTTTAATACCTTGGCTAATTCTATGGTCACTTAATTGTTGGAAGAGCAAATATTCGTTAGGGGATCAATTAAGACAGGGTGTTGTGAACCTTCTACTTAATTAAGACACTGAAGTATCAGATGAAATGCACAGAGATGCCAAGGTTGAAGAATTGCTGGGTGTGTGACATTTCTAGGGGGGCCGGGAGAATGCTCCCCCGGGAAATTTTGAAAATTTAACTCCAAGGAAGGGCAATTTCCTGCATTTTTTTCATTTTTTCAAGATAACTTGTGCCTTTTCAGAGACACTGTCAACTCAGTGTCAGACATGGCGACAGGATTGGCAGTGTCTGAGTGAGCAAATTTGGCGCCAAATGAG
>JANSTQ010161602.1:0-10811 GCA_026167885.1 Bergia puertoricense
TTGAGATTACTAGAGGCCAGTACGTGTCCCTTTTCAATTATTCGGTCTACACGTGTCTTTTCTGTGTGCGTGCTTTGTTTATTTGGAATTGCGGTTCGTTTACTTTGATGTTCGTTGTTAGTTATCAAAGGAAATATTTTTCATCGAGGTAGAGGTACTCAGCAAAGGTTTATTGTTTCAGCCTTGCAAAGATTGTTTTATTCTTTTGGGGCTATGATAAAATATTTCTTCGGTATATTTTCTCTGACTCTTGAAAATGTTAAAGAAACGTAAGTAAAGGTCAGATTGTGTTACACATCGTTTGCATGTTTCAAATGAATGTTCAAATGTGGCAAAGTTTGATTTTTGGTGGTGTTGGGACGCCATAGTCCCCGACAATTTGTCGGCGACAAACAAATGCTGGGGCATGCAACCAATGGAAAAAGGTTATTTCGTCACGTGAGTTTACAGCAAGAATCCAACATGGCGGAACAGCTGGAACAGCTTGCCGGCGACAGAAAATCGGCTAGTGTGTGAAGGGCTGTGCAGCCAGATAATTTGACTCCGACAAAAAATAGCTTATTTTCTTCCAAGTGAGCTTGGAACAACTAAATGTGTTTCTAGTTTTTTAATTATGATTAAGTTGTACAAAAACAAAACAAACTTAAATAATAAAGAGTGGGTGCATCAACACAGCGCTATGGTTCCTTGAACTTCAAAACAGTTTTCAGAATATTTTTATAGACTTTAAATGAGCAGTAATTTAAGAGAATAAAAATCGAGAGTCTCTTGACGCAAAATCGGCTAGTGTGTGATGGGCTTAACACTGGATAAAGGTTCTTGTCATCATATGCGTTTCTACTCATATAATTCAGTTATCTCTGTCCAAATGAAATTCATAAATGTGAATTATATTTCTTGGAAAGACTAATGACTTCGTATTTTGCGGCAAGGTGAAATAACAAGAATGACGTGCAACACTGAGAAAAGTGAGCGGGCGCCTGCAGTGATATTGATTCGCCTCAATGTGCGGGGGATCTCAGGATGTTAAATTATCTACGAAATATATTGATAGTACTCATAATTTTACTACACAGGTTTTTTCAAAATGGTTGAAAGTGCTGCCAATGTTTAACTGTAAATCTATGTTAGTACTACACTAGAGATTTTTTTAATAGCTTATTTTTTTCCAATTGAACTTCAAAATTTACTGATCAAACTACGGAATACATTTCCAATTAAATAATCTACAAAAGTGAGCTTGGAACAACTAAATGTATTTTTTTAAAACTATGATTAAGTTGTACAAAAACAAAACAAATTTAAATAATAAAGAGTGGGTGCATACTGTAAATGTATTTCTGAAAATCTCACAAGGTTTGATTTGTGCAAGCTTAACACTTATTTTCTATGAAGATATAAAATCTGCTTCAGGTTATTTCGTCAAGTTGGAATAATTATCTCATATCGATATTTTGTTGCTACAGCTGCAGCAGCATCAAATTAATTTGGTTTAGCTGGGACTCAGTATCGACCTATTATCGGCAATATGTTCATCAAACTGAGCAACTAATTACCGCACCGTTTGAATATTCTAAAAAGGCTTCTAAGACACCATTAGTAATCTACGAGATATTGCTTTTTCTTGTACGAACCATTTCTGATGTGGCTTAATGTATTTCTAAAGCTGCATTTGTTCAAGTTAAATTGTAACTTTGTTTTCTTTCTTGAATATTTTCTGACAATATATTATATTTTAACTGAACTTCAACACTAAATGTCATCGGGACAACCCAGACAGCAAGTTTGGAACAACTAAGTTAAAATTTTTTGTGTATCATTTAATTAATTTTAATTTAAGTTTTAAATTAATACTGCTTTAACTTTGAAAAGTAGTAGATAGAGGCTTCTGGAAAAGACCAAGCATGTTACTGATTTTCAAGTGATGTATCATATAGAAGCGAATCGAAGCCGGTTTGAAATTTTTCTGAAATGTTGGAAATCTTTCCCCCATAATTCTACAGTTCTGGCAACATTGAATCCGTTTAAAAAATCCAGCTACGACTTTGTCTTTATTGAACTATGCCAGAGCAAACATTTAGAACTCACAAAACTGTTTGTTTAAAGCACCGAGAATCTGCGCCTAGAAACTAAGTTGTCAACTCTCATTTCATCGATGCCCTTAAACCATTTCAGTTTCCATAACTATAAATGCAAAAACCGATCTGTAATGTTTTGGAAAGAACAGGAACAAATACATTTTTTAAAACATCTGTCAAAATGAGTAAAACATACATGTTTAATCCACAACCTTCCCACCTGGTGCTAGCAACAGTTAGTTTAGGTCACAACATTTAAGATGAAGATTTAAGATGACTGATGAATGTTTTCACATTTTTTCTTAAAGACAACACAGCGTTATGGTTCGTTGAACTTCAAAACAGTTTTCAGAATATTTTTATAGACTTTAAATGAGCAGTAATTTAAGAGAATAAGAGAAAAGGAAATAGTGCAAGCAAGATTAAACTTACGGTTTCGTGGCGTCAATGAGGCAGATATTTTGGCTTATTTTAACGATTCAAGTCCATGCAATTGTCCATGTGGCAGTCTGGATTTTAAACAATTTGCACTCTGAACTAATATATTATTCTAGTACCATTTTATCCTTGTTACCTTATACACTTTCATCAGTGTTCACCAACTCAATTCCAGAATGCCTCACTTCACCAATCGGCTTCGCAAGATTCCTACATATATTGCGTAAAGACAATTTTGATTGGTTCCGTCTTGAACAAATGGTTGTGTACAATTTCCAACAGCTTTCAGTATAGCACAGTGTCCAGCTGCGCATGCACAGTAGACACAAAAGCTAAGATAGTTCTAAGCTATACTAATTCTGTGGATTTTTCATGTGATCCCTCAATGTATGGCGAACAACTCTTTTCCCTGTAAAACTGAATGAAAGTCCTTGTCTTCATATGCGTTTTTACTCATATAATTCAGTTATCTCTGTCCAAATGAAATTCATAAATGTGAAATTTGTTACTTTGAAAGACAAAAAACCTCGTATTTTGTTGCAAGGTGAAGTAACAAGGATGACGTCAGTAGTTGGCGACATGAAAAGGCTCCCGGATGTTCGACAGGGAGAAAAGTGAACGGGCGCCTGCAGTGATATTGTTTCACCTCATTGTGCGTGGGATTTTAGGATATTAATTAATCTGCGAGATACATTGATAGTATTCAAAACAAGTTTTTTCAAAATCGTTGAAAGTGCTGCCAATTATTAACTGTAAATCTGTGTTAGTAATACATTGGAGATTGTTTTCTTCCAATTGAACTTCAAAATTTACTGATCAAACTATCAATCAAATATCATTTTAATGATCTACAAAAGTGACCTTAGAACAACTAAATGTGGTTTTGTTTCTTTAATTATGATTACGTTGTACAAAATCTAAACAAACTTAAATAATAAAGTAAAGCCGCAGCTTTGGAAAAGAGTGGATGCATACTGTGAAGCCGAATAGTCTCAGGCGAAAATCTTACAAAATTTGATTCAAGCATACTACTTGTTTTTATGAAGTTATTGTAACAATAAGACACTCGTAAATCTGTTTCATCTTTTTTGTGAAGTTGGAATAATTTTCTAAATATTGATATCTTGTTGCTATAGTAGTAGCAGCATTAATTTAAATTGAATTAGCTATCGACCTGTCATCAAGCTGAGCAACTAATTACCGCGCCGTATGAATACTCTAAATGGGCTTCTGAAAATCCAATAATATTAATATATGAAATATTGAATTTTTTGTATGAAATTTCAGATGTGGTCAATTAATGTTTTTTCAATTCTACACTTGTTCAAATTAAATTGTAAATCTGTTTTCTTTCTTGAATATTTTCTGATGATATGTATTTTAAATCAACTGAACCTAAACACCAAATTTCTACGAGACAACCAAGAAAGTATGTTTAGAAAAAAACAAGTTAGAGGTTTCTAAAAAAAGACGTTATAAACATGTTTGTCAAACTTACGGATCACGAAAATCTCACAAGATCTGATTAAAACATAATACTGATTTTCAAGTGGTTGCAACATTTGGAAATAAACTGCGAACTGTTGGTTTGACGTTTTTCTGATTTGTTGGGAATGGTCCCCCCATATTTCTACAGTTCTGACAACATTGGATCAGTTCTTGTCCTTTGGAGAAATGTTAAATTGCATGAAAAACAACTGATATTTTATATAAATGAGAGAGTTTTGTGAATCATATCATAACTTTGTGCCCCTCTACAACAAAAAAACTATCAACTGCGCAAACCCATGTGAAATGATGAAACAATAAACCTTCACAAAATAGTTCAAGATACTGAGAAAATCAACTTCTCAAACAACTTTGTTTTCGATAAAACATTCCGCAGACTTTATTGGGCAAAAGGATATAGATTAAAAAACAGAAACAAACAGCAACTGACTACCACACTCTTCAAGCCTGGACTTGTCAAATAGTAACATTTAATGAAGCAAACACAAAGCTTGTATTCTTATGGAAATCCAACAAAATTTGAGTTTATATCTCCACGGGAGATGTTTCCGAAGCGCTGTCAATAATAAAGGAAATGTTTTCCCCTTCGCACTAAATCTGTTGAAATGTTTTCTGCCATCAAGGGGTTGTTTTCATGGCTCCAGATATCGTTAGATTTCTTTATTTTAGTAAGAAAGTATAAAGTATTTAATAATATCCGTTTTGAAATCACTGGTGGCTTCTGCAATTTGATTGGTTCGCAAAAACTGGATTTCAGCTGCAATCCCACTGTTTAGCGCAACCAATCACAAAGCAGAAAATGCTGAAACAGCCAATAGCAAGGCTTTTAGTAAGTAAGTATAAAATATTTAGTTATATCCATTTTGATATCACTGGTGGTTCCTGCAATTTGATTGGTTCGCAAAAACAGGTTTTCAGTTGCAATCGCGTTCTGAGTATGTAATTGTGCTGTTTTGCACATGCAACCAATCGCAAAGCAGAAACTGAAAACGTTAAAACAGCCAATAGCAAGGCAGCAAAAAAGGGGATGCACAACGTGTGACATTAAAATGAAAATCTTAACTTGACTTTGCTGCAAATTACAGAAAAATTGGGTCGATGACACAGATTTTAATAACTTACAATTTTTAATGCATGACTATCCCCTCCTGTACGCAGAAGATAAGCTTCCAAAAGCAAAAAATTTCCCAGTGTGATGTACCTTGTCTCCGTTACCAGGTAGCTCGATTTCAAATCTCGATATTAAAGCAAATAATCTTTGGATTATAATTAAGTTGTGGCAAATTTTCGGTTTTCCAAAGTGAAAACTATCCCAGCGTGATGCACCATCATTCAGTATTCAAGCTTAAATTTTTAAAAAACGCATTACTGGTATCTATTGTTTATAAAATGTGATTTCCCAAATATATATATTGAATTGGTAATGCAACTTTCTGTCATGTAATTTTGGTCTGAAATCATAATTGTGACTTCAAATCGAAATCACGCGCATGATTTCGGACCAAATTGCACTCAACTCTGTTCGATTACCTGACTGCATTGCTTTGAATTTTATAATTATAACGAAGATGAACACTGTCAAACGGTGGCTTTAAAGGGTTGAAGCTATTGGTTGCTAAATATATTGTATTACCATAATGGTTGTTTTTATACTAGAGACGGATTATCCGTCTGGGCGAACTTGGGCAAACTTATTTAGAGCGTCCGATTATTCGTCTGAGCATGAATACCGGCGCGAAGACGCATCATCCGTCCAGATTAATTATCTCCGTTGTGCGTCTGTGAAGACGCATAGTCTTAGATCCTACGTCTGGACACACTTTCAGTACTTGTCGTAGTTCGTCCCGTATTTATACTGGAAACGTAGAATAGCAGATGGATAATTCGTCTGGACAAATTATCCATCTCTAGTATAAAAACAGACAATGTTTAGTATCCTGTTGAGATGGAATCCAGAATGTATTTTGAAAAAAAAACATTTCACGTTTTCACTTTAATTGTAGTATCAAACAAATACGTCTCCTCAAAAAATGAAGAAGCGGCTTCATCAATATATTTTAATCCAATCTTTGTTTTCAGTAGAGCTCTAACACAATTCATATGTTATTCGAAAATTTAAAATGAGCTCTTCTACATGCCAGAAATGGAAAGCAATGACAATTTGGACGATATATCTTGAGAACTGTGTCACTGACGAAATTTCAAAAATCAAAAATGTTTCTTTAATCTTATCTTTAATCAGTTTTAGTCGCCAATTAGCATAGCTAATCCAGGAGACGGACCAATTAAGAGAGAATGTATGGTGAATTTCGTTTAAACGTGCAAATTTGTACCTCCAAATGAAATTCACTATACATTATCTATAAGTTTTGTTGTTGTCAAAATGTTTGCCAATGTCACAATTTTTGACTGAGGGAAATTCCCTAAAACTTTCGCTACTTATCAACTTTGAATTGCTCTTTCCATTTCTGGCATTCCGAATCAACGCTAACTTTAAATTTTCGAGTAACATACTAGGCGTGATATGAGGTCTATTTACAAATATATTTGCAAGTTTTAAGTCGAAATCTAGCCCATATTGAGCTTTGATATGGACAATGAACAAAAGAAAAAATAGAGGGTATTTCGCAAATTTTAAAGTGAATTTTCTCAAAACAGGCACAATGTAAAACAACACATAATGTACACATACATATGAAACGTATATGAAAAGACTTTTTTTCAGGCCGGCAAATATTTGCAACTGCGAAGATCATTACTCATATCATTAAATAAAAAGCGGTTTATATAGCTGTAAAAATATTGTTTTTGTTTTTATATAAGTTAAAATATTTTGTTAAATGTTTTAAGATTTATAAGAACGTTACTGATTTTTTCTCTGGTGTTTATTGTTTTTGTCTTTAAATGGCTTAAATGGAAATTTGGACTTGTATGTGTTAATCTGTAAACCAAGAAAATATTTGCTAAGAGAACTCAATAACCGTTGGGGGAAAGCTGAGATAATTCAGTGTTATTAAAGTATTTAAGTCGCTTCCGTTTTGATAAATCAGTTTTAATGTAATGTAACATTATTAGATAGAACATATGATAATAATAATAATCTACTGAAAAAATAATTCTGTATATGTTTGGAGAATTTTTAATTTATCATAACAACTCCTCCCCCCCCCCCCTCGCAATGCAATACTAGTGCAGCATGGAATTATCAAAAGCTATCTTTGTATAATGTATTTTCCTACAGAGTTTAGTTCATCCAGTCACAATACATTTGATGAAAGGTCAGATGACGAAGAGGGATCCCGAGACCTATCAGTACAATTCTTTTGGTTTTAGGAATTATCAAAAATGTATAAATTTTACAGATTCGCTATTGGTTGACTTATTGTGCTCGATTTATATCCACATCACATTTGACATTAAATCTCGCTTTGCTTGTGCATTTTTTATGTGCTGGGATTTGAGTAAGAAGGGGGGAACGAAGATTAATGATCTAATTTGTAAGACAGCTATAAAGCCTGGCACCCCTCCTCCCATAAAAATCACACATACACATTTAATAAGTGATACAGGTAGTGTAAATGTCGCAGTGTTTGTTGATTACTAACATTTTTCGGTAATAACTGAGCAGTCGATGTCCCAGTGGTCGAGTGGTTAGCGTGTCCGTCTAACCTGAAGGTCGTGAGTTTGAACCCCGGCCTAACCACTGTGTTGTGTCCTTGAGTAAAACACTTGTGGCCGAGTGGTTAGTGTGTCTGACTCGCAACCTAAAGGTCGTGAGTTCAAACCTTGGACTGACCACTGTGTTGTGTCCTTGAGCAAGGCATTTTACTCGACTGACTTGTTTCAGTCGATTCAGCTGTGTAAATGAGTACGGCGAGTACCAGCATACTGGGGTAAAGTTTGTGATAGGAGTCTGTAGTAACTAAAGAAAAAGGAGCCTTCAGGTCGCCTTCGACTGCTTTCAACCACTTCACTTTTTACTTTTACTTTTAACTGAGCTCCCCCCCCCCCCTCCTCCCCCTCCCATTACATTCTAAAATTTTTGATACCATTTTCTTGTCAGGCTACCCCTTATGAACAATGAATGGCCCTTTAAGTTGAGCCAGAGAGAGTCCCCTTCTGGCAGTCAAAGCATTTTCCGAGTCAGGTTCCCAGTTTGTCATCATTTTCTCCACCCAAACAAAAAATAATGTACAGTCCACTTGAAAACTAGTTTTTATAATCATGAAGACTCTATTTTTAATATACAATTGTTAATATAAAAAGATTTAGTTTTGTTTTAGGAAACATTCATTTTAGTGTGCAAAAGGTTGGTTTCTCTAAAATACAGTTGAGAGAAATACATATATTGCCCAGGAACGGCGATGCTTTAATATTAAACAGAGTGATTTGTAAACCCAAGTCAATTTCTAGGGAGTCAAATTACCATGGTTATGTACTTGTCATCCAATCAGCGCTCGTAGATTTCGCACCCTTTTTTAATCTCCCTGCGGCCGCTTGTTCCTGTCGCTTCTTTCTGTCCTCGATTATTGTAATGGTGGATTTGGACGAAAATATTACTGAAACTACTCGTGATTACGATTTTTGTTGTTCTTTGCCCTCCTTTATATTCTGAAAAACCTCAATTGTCGAAACAAAATGAAAATTTAAGATTCCTTGCTGTAAGTCAAAGCAAGAACTCGGTCAAATTACTTCAGTTCGACTTTCTGATCGCTAGATTGTATTTGGAACAGTAAAAGGATTTCAACAAACTTTTGTAAATAATTAACTGCATCGTACCTGGTATTTAATCTATATTAATGTAATAAACAGAACATTACGTACATGGCCGCTTGGAGATACGAATTTTATCTTCTCGTGTTGAAAACCTCTCTCACTTGTTCGCTTCGCTCACTCGTGAGAGATATTGTCAACACTCGAAGATAAAATTCGCATCTTCGCGCGTCCATGCAACATCCTCTATATCTCCGCGCGCCCATGTAATATCCTCTATTTAATTCATAAAAATGTTTTTGCTCTTCAGTTTATAAAACAATTGCCACTCAAAACCATTTACAGCTTAAAAGATTATTGAGACGAGAAAAAATTGAGACCTTCGCCAGATCGACATTTTTTCAACACTACCGCTATGGACTTCCATTTCCTATGCCCCCGAGATGCAAAAAGCATTTTCTGCAACTCACTGACAACTAGTATCGATAAAATCATTTTAGGGACCATTCTTTATTTATGAGGGGGGTGGGCTGGCTGGATTAGGGGGTGGGCCAAAGTTTTAAAAAGGATCCTTGGGGGTGAGTCAACAATATTTTGCACAAAGATAAGGGGTGGGCCAACTTAGATTTTTCATTTGAAATAAATATTCAGAAAGGAATTAAAATCACAAAGTTTATGGAAACATTGTTTGAACGAATCTTCAATTTTTGAACGAATCTTCATCCGTTGAGTTGCCAATCTCTCCAGCAACCAAGTCATCTTCAGAGTTCGATTCCTCATCTGAAGACGATTCATCATCAGATAAAGTGCTAGTGCTGTGAGACTGGGACTCTCTTCTTTGAATGCTCGGATGCTCTGTATTGTATTTCATTATGCCTGGTTTCCTTGCCCCTGGCAGGCGGATATCGTAGTGCTCCAGATACTTCCTTAATTTGAATACCGTCAATTTTTCAAGCTTTCCTTCTTGTGAAATAGCAGCCCAATCGTATTCACCACAAGTCTTCACCAATCTGGCTTGTCTTTGCCGCTTTGTGATCAGTTTGTTCACGAACTTCCCTTCGTAATTCAGTGTTCTGAAGGTGGGCTAGGTAACATTTCACAAAACTCTCTTCAACGTTGAACTCAGAAGAGAAGGCATGAATGGAAGCGGGGCCTGCAGCAAATCGTGCACGGATATTTGCCCGAGGCTGATTACACAATATGCTGCTGTTGTGTTATTTGTTATTTCATTAAAGATGTGTATTTTGCATTTTAGGTATTCAGTTACGTAAATCACATGCTAGGCTACCCTTTACCAATAGTATACATATATCGAAATTATTTCTGTTTTGAGAATATATGTCGCCGATTGTGAGAGGGGTGGACCAAAGTTTTTTTCACTAAAGATTGGGGGTGGGATTCAAAATAAACCCATTTTTCTGGGGTGGGTCAAGAAAATTCTCTAAATCAGTGTTACAAAACAACCAGCTCC
The DNA here is from genome assembly GCA_026167885.1 of Bergia puertoricense. Taxonomy (NCBI): domain Eukaryota; kingdom Metazoa; phylum Cnidaria; class Anthozoa; order Zoantharia; family Parazoanthidae; genus Bergia; species Bergia puertoricense. Next base: position 10,210 of record JANSTQ010161602.1, read on the forward strand.
CCCCCTCCCCCATACATAAAGAATGGTCCCTTAAAAATGTTATATTTTGTGTCAAAAAATTGTTGTTACATTTTGCGTTAAAACCGTTGTTACATTTTCCGTCGAAAGCTGGTTATATTTTCCGTCAACTGAGTTGTTACATTTTGCGTCAACTGAGTTGTTACATTTTGCGTCAACTGAGTTGTTACATTTTGCGTCAATTTTTGTTACATTTTGCGTTGTTACATTTTGTGTTGTTACGTTTTGCGTTGTTACATTTTGCCTTGATATTACATTTTGCGTCAGTTGTTATACATTTTGCGGCGTAACAAATATAACACACACATGTGCTGATAAATTCATTCATCCATTTTCAATTACTTTTATGTTTATCGTGGTGTTAAGATGGAGGAAATGTGAAAAAATATCTAGTGCCACTTGCATAAAAAAATGCATTCGCCTCTTCATTTTCATAAATTTAAAGAGTGTCTTCACCCTTTGGTTACCATTTGTGAGACCGGTTTTAAACCGATTTTTATGAATCTCGAGGGTTGTTAAATCTTCACGATATGCCTGGGGTAGATCCCCAATTTTAGCAAAGGGTGGGGGAGAGGGGGAGGAGG
>JANSTQ010161613.1:0-10810 GCA_026167885.1 Bergia puertoricense
ACTGCGATCATGCCTCGTTTAATGTACATTTTATTTCTGGTTAATTAATTTGTTCACGGCAAAGTCTCCCCTTGCAATAACTCATTCATTGCGCATGCGCGCATATGAATAAGTTAAAAAGGAGTCCACACTTGATTTTTTAACCACTTTGTTATGAACTCAATCAAGTTTATGTAAACAAAGGTGGAGCTATTGAACATTACGCACGCATGCATGCACGCAGGCAGGCAGGCACGTAAACACACTTACAAATAAACATCACCCTTTGCTATAAGTCGTTTCCTTAGCTGGCGAAGCCATTATTGACGTCAAATAATTCTAGAATTTTGCGCGCTTTTAACCCTTGCAACCCCAAACATGGCATATGACGTGTTGTTAAATTCTCCTAAATTGTATCTGTACTATCCTTTAAAACAGTTTGGGAGAAATTTGCTCTAAATATTAGATAGCTTGCTGTGAGGGATTAATTCCTTTATTCTCACGGCCAAACAACTTATTCTGTATTGATAATGTAAGAAGAAAATAGATGTTGATAAACTGGCTGGGACTGAAAGGGTTAAAAGTACTTGTAACCTGAAACAGCAAGACTTGTCCTTCCTAGGAAGGATAACACTACTCGAGCATTTACATGACTAAAAGTTGCCTCTTAAAGGAGGGTCACCCTAGCAAGCAAGTGGAGTGACCCTCTCCCTAGGTTGTTCCAATCTCTCTTGTAAACGAAATAGGGAAACACAGTGGGGAGGGGTGACCCTTCTAGAAGGGTTATCCCTCCTCCACGTAATATTGCGCCTTTTAAAAATGTATTGTAAACGCACAAACACACATACTGTACACACTGACGTACGTACACAAACTCATGTACACACACATATACACAGAGGGCATCGGCTATTGCCATTCCAAAAACCCCCGTGTGACGCAAAAAGCTTCAAAATGGCCGCCATTTGTAGATTTCATTTGTCGTTCTTGAAAATGAGGTTTAAGTACTGTGGTACGTTATGATCTTCGAGTAAATTTATCAGCTGAAGTTGTACATGGCCATGGACTGGCAAACACTGAAATTGTCGAACATAATTATCAGCACTTGTCTATTTTATATTTTATTCTCTTCTTGGAAATGAGCAAACGACAGAAGTTGTTACAAATATCTCGACGATTTCTGGGATAGTGCCTTTTCCGAGGGCTAGAATTGTCTAGAGTTTTAAACTTTTAGAGATTTTAAAAAATCATGTGTGACAGAAAGGGCAAATAATCAGTCAAGAGACAAGACCGCCAGTTACGTGAGGGGGATGAAAAATCGTTTCGCATATTTAATTGTAACAAAAACCAAACTTTGTTTAAAAGTGAAATGAAATCCATATCGAAGACATTTTAGTAACCGTCAAGACAAACATTCGCGCGAGATGTCAAAGACTATAGGTAGAGAAATGGGCAGCTTCGATACCGTTTGTATGAAAGTCATTAGCATTAGATAATGAACATAGATTGTTAGAGCGTGTTTAATACTTACACGTTTATATAGCAGGAACAATTCATTATGCATCAAAGCGAAGATAGCAAGATCTGTGGACATGCATGTGTTTAATAATTTATGATAGTGTGTACTAAAACAAGAAAGGCGATGTCTCGCGAAGTGGGCCAACATTCTGTTTGCTTTCGTCAACTTTTTTTCTTAGCTGGCTCTACGTTTTATTGACGCGGCTGAATTCCCCACACGAATATTTTTCTTTGACGTTACTGAAAAGTCTGTGATATGAATTCATTTTAGTTTAAAACAAAGTTTGGCTCTTTGCTAGAAATGAATATATTTTATCCCCCTCGAGTGATGGTGGTGTCGCGTCTCTTGATTGATTGTCTGTTACTTCTTTCACACCTTCAGAATCTGATCAAAGAATTTCAGATATATTAAAATTAAACTCGGAACTGTTCTCAACAGAAGTGCATCAAGAGTAGGCAAATATATGGTGGTGAAGATAATTTTTTGTGAAATGCGCTACCGATTTGTGAGAACTTCTCTTTAACGACTTCGGATCTGCTTTTCAAACAAGTACCTTGTTAAAATTCGCATTTTCCATCTTTTAGAAACACAAAGCAACAAGTGTTTCTAAATGTTAATTCAGGCTTTCTTATTCTTTTCTTAGCTTAGTCTGTTAAAAAATCCCTACTGGCTGGTTACTGAAAAAAGAGCATAAATCTTAGCTTAGTTCGGTTTATTGGCTTTCTAAAATCAAGTTTTGTATAGAGTACTCGATATAAAGAACAATGAATACGAAACTGTTCTCAGCAAAATTGAGGGAAAAACCGCCGACCCAAACTAAAGTATTTTCGTTTACAAAACAGAAACAATACAAAGCGCGGGGTTTTCTGTTGCTTAGGACAAAAGCTGTTTTAAAAATGATATCTTTAGAAATCAATCTTGATGGTTTGCACTGCACGCTTTTCTTTTCTATTCTTAGAGTAAAGCTGGAAAATTGTTGTGCGCTTATTGTATGGCGCGAACGTGCGCCCGAACGTCCATTGCCTAGCATCTAAGAAAATAGCTAGAACCGAAAAAGTAGATTCAAAAAGGTTTTTAAATAGAATTTAAGTAATTGAAAGCGACGATCAGGAAATGGAATAGGAGCTACCGAGCTTTGCTGAAGAAATGAAGTAGGAAAACTTCCCGGTCGATGAAAAGCGGTTTGTGCGTCTACTGGGTTATGGATGCACTTGGGATGTTGGAAGAGTTCCCGAGAAGCTACAGAAGCACTCAAGAGGAAAGTACATCAAGGATAGCTAGAAACGTGAATGACTAAGAAACTATAACTTGTAAAGATGAGAGGAAAAGCCCCGATACGAGGTACTCTGGACTAAAGCAGGGAACCATGAACAGTATGAATGGAAATAATTATAACTGAATATGAACATTAGCATTAGGTAGTGTACAGAGATCGCGCTAGAGAGCGTTTAGTTGTTACACGTGTATATAACAGGGACAAATTTATTATGCATCAAAACAAAGGTAGTAATATCTATGGATATATCGTGTTTACAGTTAATGTAGCTTGCTAAAACAGTGACTGCAACCATTAACCATACAAGGTTGAAACTAACGTGGCCAACTTTTTTGACAAACATCCACAGTTTTCTGCAATGAACCCAGTTTAAAGACAAAAAATTCCTATATAGAAACTTGGTGTATTTTCCACACATTGTATCAGAGTAACATCTCTAATATAAATTTGATTGAACTTCTGATTTTTTTATCAACAAAATAATTGATTTAAGGTTATACTGTTTAAATTCAAACGATCAGTCCAATTCCGTGATTCGATTGTTTTCAATGTATGTAGCACCACTCATGCAATCGCCTTGGCCTCTGGGATGAGCCCCTCCCAGTATTTGATGACCTGTTGCTGGGTGTGCATTATTGCCTCCAAGTATCTGATGATGGCATCACAGAAATCTTTCAGTAATGTTCATATTTAGCTATTTCCATTCATGGCTCCCTGCTTTAGTCAAGGGTACGCCGGATTACATGATGAATATTCTCTCACTTCTACACTGAGTAATAGTTTCTTATTCATGCAGGTTTCTAGCCACTTTTGATAGAGAAAACGCTAGCGTGATAATCAGCTACTTAACATGAGTTGTTTTTTATAAGATTTAACCAGACATTTCTGGCGGAGACTCAGTGCTCTTAACTCTCTCTGGCGAATTCAGCCTCAAATTGTTCTCAAACAATTCAATTTTTTACACATAAACAACTGTTCTAGTTGAAAAGAAACAAGAAACCAATTCAATATTTTTTGGTTTGTCGACAAAAGCGAGCATACCAGGTGGTTTAACGAAACAGTGTTTTATCATGAAACGTCGTAAAAATCAAGGCGCACTGGGTTGTGTTCAGAGTCTGGCCTAAATTGTAGATAATAATGTCAGTTTCGACAAAACCAGTTCAAAGCGAAAAGCTTTTTGTTGCATTTTTTAAAAGAAATTTGATTTTGAGCAAAAAATTGGAAATACCGGAATACCGCGACAAACACTTTAGTATTCTCCCTTGTAGCAGTTTGAAGCCAAGTAAACGCCCGTCCTTTTTTCATCCACGTACGGTGGAAAACAACACTTTTGAAAAATGTTGTACAATTTTCATATTTAGTGCATCATTGAGATTTGTCTTCTTTTACACTTGTTTCTATTTATATTCATTTACACTTGCTTACTATACTGCCAGTGAAACATTTCACCAATTTTCCGTACAAGAACCATTAAATATCGACAGCTCATTCTTTGTCCCCTGCTTTATTGTTGAAAAATAGCTAAAGCTACTTTAGATCGGTATTTTTCTCCGCCTCTTTTGCTGGGAATAACTCCGTATTCATGCAGACTCTTAACTATTCTCAATATCGAGTACTCTTGTGTGTGTAAATATACAGCCACATACTCTATGACAAAAACAGGTCTCACCTCTTTTAGCCTGGGTGATTTCCGGGCAGCAAACACAGCTCAGTTCAAAGCAACCGTATGATTTTATTCTTAAAATTTAGGTCTAACCCAAACGCCGCTCCACTCAAGTGCCGAACCTAACTGATGAGTTAAGTACGGCAGAAGAGCAGCGTTTGAATCAGTTTGGTTCGCGATCGGCAGGTTAGATTTGGAGCGGCAAACAAAGTTAAGTTGGGCAGGGTCTGTCGTATTATGCGAAGATGGAGCGGCGGCTGATTCATACGGCGTTCTTTTCATGTGCCCAACCTAACGCATAAGTTAAGATAATTTATAATCGATAACAAACCAACCAAACGCAACATGAAAATTGTCTGTGACAGCATTTGTCTTCGCCGGATTCCTTGCAGAATGATTGCTTTTACCCGAGCTAACTTTACAATTTTTTTTCCTCGTCCGCCATTTTTATATTTTGGCGCGAAACCCGAATTTATACCTGTACTCAGGTTCGGACTGGACCCAGCTACGGCGTATATGAAACAGCCGTCGCTCCAAAGTCGCTCTAAAGTCAAACTTTATTGAGTCAGGTTCGGCAAATGAGTGGAGCGGAATGAAGCCCGTGCCAGTGATATCACTTCACCCGCTTTTGTTCTGAGTTCTAGAAAATCCATGCACTTTGTAGTGTCAACAGAACAGTGAAGACGACCAACACAAAATTAATGGCTCCAGTTCTTCAGTGTCTGTTTACCCTGCCAATAGCTTCAAGTCTCTTCTGGTTATTTTCTCATAACACAGAACACACTTGATAAAAACAAGGCAATATTGTTAAAAGGTACACGTCAAATACAGAATCCGGATTATGTTAATGACAGCCGCCACCGAGCCTTTTTCAGAGCTCGTGTTATTTGCTGGACAGCATCAAAATGTCTCGGAGGCTCTGACGCATGAACTGCCAAATATTAATGAGTTAGAATAGAATAGAAGAAAATATAATATAGAACAGAACAGAACAGGACAGAACAGAACAGAACAGAACAGAACAGAACAGAACAGAACAGAACAGAACATAATAAAATAGAATAGAACAGAGTATAATAGATTAGATTAAAATAGGATAGAATTAAGTTAAATTTGATGTAATAGAATGGATTAAAATGGAATATGATTGACAAAAAGGAATTGAAACGAATAAAATAAAATAAAATAGAATACCATAGAATATTGATATATAGTCATTCTTATGTGTATCCTACACTGGCAATGAACTGAACTTTAGCACTTTCCATACAATAACAGTCTAATATATAGAAAGCTCATATTTGATGTGGCTGGAATTCGGATCTGGTCATGCTCTTAGTGTCGTTCTTTCGCATATTTTTTAATGAAGAACAAATGCACAGATACTCAATTTAGAAAGCTTTTAGCAGTCCTTATCTCTTCTATCCAAGCACAGTTTTATGCCAAGTGGTTGAATTTGTATGATTTTCTTGTCAGTATATCTGCAAAAAAGATTGATGCCAAAATGATTCATTTCCACATATTCTGCTTCAATCTAATTTATATTTTATAGGCATAAATTTAATTTTGTCAAGTTGTTTGAAATGAGAGAAAAAGTGTGCGAACGTTAAACGTCCAAAATTTTCACGTCCGAATAATGTATGACAGGCGCACAAGTAATTGTAGACGATTAAAAAAGGCACGTGCTCACACGACAATACAAAACAGAGCAAACGTGTCTCTTCGTGTCAACTTTCCGGGTCAATCTAGAAGTCTACTGTTACATTTTCTCGGCACACCCAATCTGAACCAAAATTAAACTGTAGCTCTAAGTGCTGCTCAGGAAGACTAAAGCGACAATGTTTAAGCTCCTTTCGGTAACTATACATATCATTTTTGTAGTCGAATGTGTCTCCCGTTCCCAACCCAGTCAACCTCCTCATATTCTGTTCGTACTGGTGGATGACTACGGTTGGAGTGATGTGGGATACCATGACTCCAAGATCCACACTCCCAATATCGACAAACTGGCCTCTGAAGGCGTTATTCTCGATAATTACTACGTGCAGCCCATCTGTTCGCCGACTCGTAGTGCTTTGATGAGTGGACGATACCCCATCCATACAGGTAAGCTGCAATCATGGAAAATAGCGTTGGGACGATCCTCTCTCCCTAATCAATGTTGAGCAAATTCTATAACTGTGAAAACGTCGAGATCGTATGTGCAATTAGTGGTTCTGATATTGAAAAAGGGAGAAGTAGGGTCCAGACTAATCAGTGTTTTTGATAACTTTTTAACTAATGCTAAAAATTAGATCTCCCAGGCTTATTTAATCAGCTCAGCTTGCAGTTTTATTGACCATGAATGCAGGTCTTGTGAGGTCTTGTGATCACAGCTTGCAGATTGCATAAACATGCCACAAATCGAGCATCAGATCTAGCGAATGATCACGGACGGACAGCGAAAGACACTCATGGCGAGGCAGTTTAACGTATTTTGCTGTGTCAGTTAGAGGTTCGAGGTTGACAAACTGTCCCAAAACGTGAAACGGAGTCGTGAAATGGAATCATGAAATGTGCGTGACACTGCCAAAAAGGAAGTTTTAAAAGCTTCAAAGTGCGTGACATTACAGGATGTCCTAGACAAGTTTTAAAACTTAGAAAAAAGTGTCCTATGTCTTCATACAGTATCAAAACCAAAGTGAGAAGAGGGAGGGAAGAGTGGCGGGGACTTTTTCGGATGGTCAGCTTTTGGCCCTGTAGCTAATGCGTTACATTGTTCAACAGCGCAGACTTTGCATAGTTATTTGAAGTGGGTCTTGAATCAAGCTTTGTCACGAGTCTCTCCTCCACTCTAGGTGATGCGAGGCATGTTCCCAGGGCACTTTTGATATATTAATTTTCTTGCATTTTGGTAACTTTAATGAAATGAAATGTAAATAATTATATTTTTAATGCCGTTTATTGTTTTTCAGCTCATGCTTTGCATTTTGAGAATTTCAACTTTCATCAATTCTCATGCTCGTTTAAATCTCGGAAAATAGGTTTGTTTTTTTTCCGGAAAAGTAAAATCTCAGTATAAAACCTAGATAGCTCCTATAAAAATACTATATCAAATTTTGAGATACCTAACATCTCAATTCCTGGAAACTTACTCAAGTTTTTTCTCTTCTCTCTTTTGTTGTGCACGGGTGTCTATCTCCTTATATACAAGCAATACCAAGGGATACACAACATTATTTTTTCCCTATTGTGTGTGTGTGTGTGTTTGACAATTTATTAGCTGTAAAATAATTAACTGTCCTGGCCTGGGTCACCTGACACGATTACCTCTTTAGTTGTTCTCGGTGACCCACCCACAAAACTTGTATCTAATTAATTTTTGCTTTTTTATGAATGTATGTATGGAACAAATATGTTTTGTCATAATAGTAGTAGTAGACGAGCTTTATCTCGAGAACAATGGACTGCTCTCCTCCAACCCCCCTCCTCCAGCATGAGGCTCCTCAGTTCTCTCACACTACTGGTTTTCCGTGTCACGTTGTAGAGTACAGACGTATGTGATTCGTTGTCTGCCCCTCTTGGATGAGCCTTGTATGGGCTCCCACAGTACGAGGGGACTGGCAACGAGTTCGGGGAGTCGGACACAATGACCCATCCTTCTCTCCCTGACCTTGGTCGGCACTCCTGGTAGATCAGCATATAGGTCAACATCCCTAATATGGTCCTCCCAGGATACATTAACGCCATTAAGGGCCTCCGGGGCAAAAGCGTGTAGATGCCATCCAGCGCCTTCTCCTGCTTTCATAGTATAATTGTCTTATTTTCCACAGGTTTGCAACATGGAATCATCATGGATGATGAAGCGTACGGTCTGCCTTTGAAATTTAGCATACTGCCGCAGAAGCTAAAACAAGCAGGTGGGACTTAATGCTTTGTGGTCGAAAAAGATGAACGGGAGGGACAGGGAGATAATTGTAAGTAACGTATAGAGTTTCTAGAAGATGAGTGGGCAAAAAAAGTTCTACAGAGAACCCGAAACGTTAATTTGATTAAGTGAGTGAAAAGTTATTTGTTTGATTGATTAATTGAGTGAGTGATTGGATGATTGGGCGTGAATGATTAAGTGATTTATTAATTGATTGATTGATTGATTGAGTGACTATTGATTGATTGACCAACTTATTGATTGATTGATTGATTGACAGATTGGTCGGTTTGTTGGCTGTTTGTTTGGCTATTTGGTTGATTGATTGAATGACTATAGTTCTGACTAGTAACTTTGTAACTTCTTTAGGTTATTCTACGCACATGATTGGCAAATGGCATCTCGGGTTTTTTGAATGGCCGTACACTCCGACCCATCGGGGATTCGACACTTTCTACGGGTTTTATACCGGAGCAGAGGATCATTTCACCCATGAAAGTAAAGATATCCTAGATTTTCGTGAGAACGAAGAACCGGTACGAAATATCAGCGGAAAATACTCTGTGCGCGTTATGGCGGAGGTGAGAAAAATATTTTTCAAACAATACTAGGGACTGGTTGCTACTACAGGAGACAAGTTAAAAGTATGGGAGCATTTTTGGGGGCTAAAGGTTTATATTTAACTTGCTTGGGTTCTTAGTTCTTCACTGCCAAAACAACTCTCTTGCACTGTTATCAGAGCTACCCTCGATGATGATGATCAGATTTAAATTTACTGTTTCAACAACGTTTCAACAGCGTGTTAAAGAAATCGTTTCAGCGCATGATCCGTCTCAGCCGCTCTTCGTTTACCTACCGTTCCAAAACGTCCACAGCCCTGTCCAAGCACCCCAGGAGTATATTGACAAATACAGCTTTATTAAAGACGAGATAAGACGAACATACGCTGCAATGGTGGATATTATGGATGAGGCTGTGGGCAATGTCACCAAAGCATTTATGGAAAGTGGGTGAGTGTATAATGTTGATGACCAGTAAAGATGAATAATAGTGAATGGTGGCTAGTGAAGATGAATGATCGTACAGTTTACTCTCGTTAACTCCAACCCGCGGTAACTCGAACCTCGCGCTAACTCGAAGTAATTCTGTTTTCCCTTCGGGTCATTTTCTTTATAATTCTACTCTTACCTTTTTCCATTTCTCTTGACGGTTCGAGATATCGGGAGTCAACTGTCAATGATAATTGATAGCAATGAGTAGTTTATGCCAACATACTAGTACTCTGCCATGCGGATAATATGGACGAGGTTGTTAGGAATGTCACAAAGGCGTTTATGGATAAACGGTGAATGTATAATGACGATGACCAATGAAGATGAATGATAGTGAATGGCGGCTAGTGAAGATAAATGATAGTGAATGATAAGAAGATAATTGATAGCAATGAGTAGTTTATGCTAACATACGCCGTCATGCGGATAATATGGACGAGGTTGTCACCGAGACGTTATTGAACAAAGGGTGAGTGTAACGAAGAGGGCTGATAGTTAACTAACAAGCAAAAATCTGCGTTATATCTCTCGAACCAATAAAAAAGGATAAAACTGTAATAGTATAAAAAAGATAGCAGGTTTTATTGTCCTCCCCTCACCTCTTCTCCTCACTACCACCTTCTAAGATACAAAATATCCTTATCGTTTCAGATTTTGGGACAACACACTGATGATTTTCAGTACGGACAATGGAGGAATTCCAATGAACGGAGGATACGACTGGCCCTTGAGGGGACACAAGGGAACACTGTGGGAGGGAGGGGTGAGAGGAGTGGGTTTTGTTCATGGACCCATGTTGAGACGAAAGGGAGTTGTTTGTAAGGAGCTGTTACATGTGACAGATTGGTATCCGACACTGGTTAAACTGGCAGGTGAGTAGGAGTAAGGATGGGGGGGGGAAGGGGGGGTGGGTCGAGGGAGTAAACTGGCAGGTGAGTAGGAGTAGGGGGAGTGGGGGAGTAAACTGGCAGGTGAGAATTAGTAAGGAAGGGGTGAGATGGTTGGGCTTCCTACTTTAAACCATGATGGGAGTGAGATGGTTGGGCTTCATACTTTAAACCATGATGGGAGTTGCAGTTATTATATGACAGATTGGTATCTGACTCATGGTTAAACTAGCCTGAGACTATAAATTGTAAGGGAGGAGTGAGGTGGGTAAGGTTTTGTTTATGGATTCATGCTGGAAGGAAGAAGGATTTGTTACAGTGATATATTGTTAAGGACTTTCAAGGTTTACATGCTGTAGTTAATGGTTTATATTTTAGAGCAATTGACACTGTTTTATATTATAGACTTCTAATTATCGTTTCTGGTCTGTTAATTGTAATGTGTCATTGATTGTTTTTAGAAATGGCCTTCTAAAATATTTTTAATTTACCCAAGCAATACCCCCGGCGGTATCATCTTCACTGAT
>JANSTQ010161624.1:0-10809 GCA_026167885.1 Bergia puertoricense
GGATCACCCATCGACTCCCCAAAAAACTTCCAAAGCCTTTATATATTTTATAACTTTATCAGCGAGTACTATGTCAATAAGTATTTGTGATTATAATAGAATAATTATCCATTATGTCCCTTATATATTTGCTAGTAATTTCCATAATACATATTAATATGTTGTCATAATTCAGTAAAATTCCAAACTCCTTTGTATTTTATTTTATGTGAGGTATATAATTTTGATTCTGAAAAGATATTGTAGCAGATCATCGATAAGAAACGAAATCGCTTGACCAAACATCGCTCTTAATATTAATGCGACTTCCACTGATCCTAACACGTATCGCAAAATGTGACTCATCCCCATTCTCCGCTCAAGCTGTTGCAGTTGTTGCCAATCCAATTTTCTGGTCTCCGATAATTGGATTAGCTTTCTCTGCTACGATGAGAAAAATAAATGTTCATTCTCTTTAATATCTTCGCACAAACATCAGCATTTAGCAAGTAAACACAAAAGACTGCTGGGTAAATTATATTCGTGGTTGTGCAACGCTCCTTAGCAAATTTTTGCCAAAATAGGCTTTGCCTGGGTACAATATTTATTGACCTTACTATTTCAGCGCAGGGATTCGATTTACACACAACTTTAAAAGTCCTCCACAAACGAAACAACAAGCGACTTTGTCATATCGACGTGAGTCGGAATGTAGTTCGTGGTATTCGTTATTATTAGTTTGTAGTTTTATTTATTATCTGCATATTAGATCAGCCTGTGTGATGTTGTCGATAATTGCACGCGTCTGATAGTCAGGCATTCGCGACAAAGCGGTAATGCAGTTCATCATGATAAGATAAAGGGCTGATATAGACATATAGTTGATCATATATCTTTAGAAAATGTCTGTCAAATCTTATGCTAATAGACGGAGTTATCTCTTTTTCATCGCAAGTTTATGTGGTTAAAAAGTGCAGCGAACCTCTCTGAATTAATTCATGAAACTGTCTGGTGCGCCTTAAAATTTTCATCTAAATTCATTTGTCTTTACTATATATATATGATGTGGGTTACCCGATCCCACTGTTTTAAAAAGTGTTGTCATACTTGCAACAGTTCAAAGGGCAATGTCAAGCATTCCAAGCACGAAAGGGATGATGGAAGCCCGAGGGGGATCAGGTTTTAAAAAAATCATTACCGATATGTCGGAATAACAACTTCGCATGCGTAACGGTCGAAACAAGAGATGAACGCTGGAAAATTCCAAGATGGCGCCTCAAAATCCCTATTTATTTATTTATTTGTTTGTTGATTGATTGATTTATTTCATTAGCTTCGCCATAACATTACAATACAATAAAATATAAATAAATATTTACTATAAATCAAATTAATGGCAGGGTCACGCAACAGCCTTGGTCAATTACAGCTAAAGTAGGCAATCTCCTATTTTTTAACTATAAGACTGCCCGGTTTACACTTCAAAGTCGACGAAAAAAGTCAAGTTAAGAAAGACTTCTGTTTACGACTTGTCATCTCGACCCCATTGCTCTTCTCTTCACGCACGTGCGTCTGACCGGCTGACTGGTAAAACATGAGCTCTGGGGTCGAGGAGGTTACGTGTTTGCTTCTGCGCGTGCGCTTGCCTCCAAAATCAAAAGGAACAAAATGTGGTGGGACACCTCCAGCTCAATACCGTACCAAGAATCTTAAGTTTTCGTTACTGTTGGTTGAATCCATCGTCTATCCTAAGAAGTAGATGCAAAATTTAACTGTTACTGATTATTTCAGGTTTTTTGGTAAAAAATTCTTGGATTATCAATATCAGTAAAGGTAATCTTATTTAGTAAACAGCTCAAAACTATTCGGCGTGCTCCCTAGTCCGAGTTTTATGCTTGGATGACCGGCGCATGCGCACAAACTTCGAAAGTTGTTGTTACAGCATACAGCGTGTCAATGGAGGGGACTGCCAATAGATCTTTATCGTGTTTGTACGTCATTCGAGAACTTGAAATTGGCCTCTCTTAAACTGAAATGCCAGAAATAGCAAGAAATGGAATGAGAAAAGCAGTTAGAAATTAGGGGCTTTATCTCAAAAATTGCGAGATTGGCAAAGTTTCAACAACAATTCAACAAAAAAGTAGAGATAGTATGTAATATCCTCTCTGAAAAATTTCTGCTTTTAAAAACTTTGCCGATGTTACAGTTCTTGAGATACATTTCTTCAAATTCTTGCCCCTTACCAACTAGAACTTCCTCTCTCCATTTCTGGGGTTTAAAAAGGCTTCACTTCAAGTTTGTGCATGACATACAAAATGTGATAAAGGCCTCTATATTGAACCGGACGTTGTAATGACCGGAAATAGCTTAATGACTTCTACCATCACACTTTCTCCGCCCCTAATATCACAAATAAATCGTCGCACTTATTTCCACTTATAAGTGCCTTTCAGTATCGATATGCAGCACTCAGGCATTCAGTATGTAACCTATAATTAGAAATAACTACTACTTGTTGTAAATTATCAATTGGATTTCAGTTAGAATATGAATGGAAGCTTTCAGCATAAAATCACGACAATTTTAAAACCGCTTCACTTCCTAAAATCGACGCGATAGGTTGTTCTAAACTAGACTTTGTGACTCCGATCTGGTGGGAGCTTATTTTGGCTGACAGTCGTTTACATCAAATTTTAACCTTTCCTCACATTTTAGAACTGACAAATTCTTGCGCAATGTCCGGCCTTTCTTTACTCATTTCCGTCCGTTGGAGTGTGCGCGCACGCATGGTGGGCTTTGAAAGATCATTACCGATCCATTAAGCTCGGGTTCTATATGCCTGCATGCGCATGTTTCAATATATGCTGAGGTCATACATTAAGATTTATATAGCTCAATTCAATTTTTTTTCAATTCAATTTATTACAGTTAAAAGTATAAAGTACAATACTATACTCCACCGACCTGCAAATAGCTGAAGCTAATCTAGGCAGGTCAGTGGATAACAAAGGAAATCAATATACATAATGTACATTTAAAAGAGAAAGAAAAAAAATTCTGTAAGTTTTAAGAAAGAGAGACAGAAAAATACAATATTGAGTTAAACATTAAATATTGAAAATTATAATCGAAACAATTTATTGTCTCGACTACAACTGTTTCACTCATTTGATATTTGAAATTTTTGAAATTAGATTAGGGACATATCAAGTATGCCTTGTCTTTCTCCAGAGTCTGTGTTAACATTGCCTTGATCTTAAATTTAAATATATTTTTCCTTGAAAGACGGATGTTCTCAGGGATTGCATTCCAGATCTTACTTCCAGTACAGGAAAAGGATTTGCTTTGAGAAGAAGTTCTTCCATATTGAACGAAGAATTTGTCTGAAAGAGCCTTCGAGCATAACACTTTAGCGAGCCAAGTGGCTCATAAGGCCAGCGCTTACCTCCTGTTTCTGTATTGTTAAACGGATGAGAATGTGACTTTTCCCTGGACGGGGCAAGTTAAGTCTTAATAAGTTTGAGGATTTCAGCCTCAAATGTTTTTAAAATGTTCTTATTTTTTAGTATTGGGTACATGTGCAGGGGTTGTGAAACAAAAATGAGGGCCCTGTCTCTGTGATTGATTGTGTTTTATTCACCACATGGACATTTGTTGTACACAGGAAACAGTGACCCTACGGCGATCAAAGTGCAGTAATTTAGTGTTTCCTTTAAAGATGTACAGGTGTCACTAGTTGCCTTTGTATATCCACATTCGGAGTAGCCATCATGAGATGTTGCACGAGCATTAGGTGTTATTTTACAGTTTATCGACAAATTACCTCCACTGTATACAGTATGAAAAATAAATGTTCTCTATGTATCCCCAGCACGTTCTTAAATTTTGGGATTTGGGGATTTTCAGCCTCAACGTTCTTGTATAAAGGGTTGTTATAAAAAAAAGTGAGTGTAAAAATGAAAATTTCCATAAAATTGTGAAATTTTGCATTATGACGTCATTTTATCATTTTGGTAACCATGGAAACTGTCAGATCATCACATGGCAAGCCTTAATTGGAAGATCTTCGGCCAATTAACAATTATGCAAAATCTTAAGATGAACGGACAAGGCCAAGGCCCCCCCCTGTTTGGCCAAAAGGCTTGCCGGTTTAAGGGTTTAAGGGGTTAAGGGTTTAAGGGTTTCTGCCCTTAAACGGATAAGAAAGTAAGTTTTCCCCAGACGGGGTAAGTTAGTGCTAAGTACAAGCTGATACTCATTCAGACAGCTGAGTCGACTGAAGCAATTTGCTCCAGGTAACAACACGCTGGTCGGGCTCCATCCCCCCTTTTTAAAAAAAAAATACGCTAACAACTCAATCATTGCGCCGACTTTTAGGCTTATTTAGATTATCGTTCAATATAAATACCATTATTAAAGTTTGACATTTAGTCTTGAAGAGAACTGAAGTTGCTCAATGCTGCTTTGTGGGAAGGAAAGTAAGGAGAGAATTCCTTCCTTCTCCCCTTCCCCGACTCCCTCACGCGCCATGACTTCTCCTCGTCCCAGGATCCCTTAAAACACGATAATCCGAAAAATACTAACCTAAAATTACTTGGTACGAGTTAGCAAGATGGCTTATTTATAAAACATGTCAATCATACTTCGCGAGGCGCTATCTTTAGTCATATCTCCAGTCGGTTTATTGAACACATCACTTTACCATAGTCAAGTGCCAACGCAGTGCGCTTCAAGATACAAAGCACAAATCAGTTCTGTAAAGATTGTTTTACAGTGTAGCACTTAGAAGATGACCCATTCGCTTCAAACCGCATTGATCGTGGCTGCATTTTTTATTGGAGCTGCTTACGGTAAGCAAGATATTAACGAATTCTTGTTTAATTTTAAAACAATCTAGTGTTTTGCGAGTCCTTTATTATTTCGGGTTTTACGCCAGGCTATATTCACGAGGTTCGTTCTTCCTAGGATATTCGATTTCGTGTAATCTAAAATGAGCGAGGTATTAAGCTGTGATTTTAATGTTAAATGTGCATTTCTGGTAGCTGTAATTCTGTTTCATGCCGTTATGTTGCACAACTTCCCTTTACCAATGAAAGTGATGAAAGAAACCTTTCCAGCTAGCTCGAATGCACTGCACTGCAGACTACTCTAGTTAGTTTTAAAGGTATTGTATTAAGGCAACTGTTACCAAAAGCAAGTCGGAAAACCCTTAAATTGTGCTTGGCATTAGTTTTACGCCTTCCCTGTATAGACTGTAACAAATTACTCTCAATCATGCACGGAATCGTTCTGGAGGTCGTAGCACAGGAAGCCCAAACTCCATGCAAGTAAGTGCTGAATCAATGAATGGACTGTGCCGAGCAAAATTTTAAAAGAATTTTGGCTTTTGGCGATATCACAATAAATGATGAAATAAATAAATAAACTTTTACTTGCCTTGTGTGTTGTCTGTGTTGTTCTTGATCCGTGGTAGCGATTTCAAGCCACTCAAGCTTTTTCGGGGCAAAAAGTCTTGAGAATGCCTGAATGGCCTGAGATCATAAAACTTCATTGTTCGCTAAAAGTCAAAATTATCATACATTCTTTTATAAAATTTCGCTCGGCCCCATGACACAACAGCCTCACTGATTTCTCACTGTTCGCGGTAAGGTTTACCAGCCCACCAGATCAAACATTCCGTCCTCAAAGCCGCATCGGCAGGCAGCGGAAAAAAGAAAGCAAAATAGTTTTGTGAGTTACGGAAAGTGAAGTTTTTTCACTGCCTATATGTATTTTCTAAAAATACGTGGTATGAGCTGAACGAAATTTATCACGAACAGCTTTTGCCGTCGGCATTCATTGAAATGTATTATATTTTTGTCAAATTTTGTCTGCTTTTTTAAAATCAGCAACCTCACTAAGCATTTTGACTGGTCATATTTATAGTAACGGGGTCATTTTATAAAGAAAATTACATCTGGAGACTCAAAAGGTGGTCGTTGGTAGTAATAACGGAGTAACGGAATTTTCAGATAAGAAATTGAGTGGGCTTTTATTTGAGCCAAAAAAGTGGTTGTACTAATGGATTGGTCGTATTAGCAGTGTGGTCGTGCGGCGGAGTATCGCACCGACGTGCAGTACGAATGGTATATGGTCACCCGCAGGGACGGGGTAATTTACTACAGTACCGTATTTCCTCGAATAAACGCCGCGGCGTTTATTAAATTTTTCATGATTTGGGTGCGCTTAATATTCATTTTTGTTAACACATTCTTACGATACATGTTGTACCGCATCGAAAAACAAAGAACGGAAAATCAAGCTGTATTGTTTCGGCATGACAATGAAGCAATTGGCGGACAACTCCTTTCTCTTAAGCGTTTCAACTTTTGATTTATTTCGCAATCTGCATGCTTCCGTTTTTGCTCCACCGCTGAAAGCTGGGGGAAAAAATCGTTCCATCTATAGAGCATCAATTAAACAAATGAAAATCAATCAATTACTTGAACATAACATAAGCTTATCCAAGCTTAATCAAAAAGCAGTGTTTTTGTAATTAATTGGCTCGAAAGGTTAATGTCGGTAATAATATTTTATTTCGCAGAATATATTTCACAACCCCACAAGAACTGTTTCAAAACAAGTCTTCATCATCCGTTACCTGTCCAAAAGTACTTACACACAACAACAATTTATTATATTGAAATAACAGAATTTAGCAAAAAATAATTATGAAACCTTCACAGTTTGAAAACAGTTGACAACAACTGAACAAGTCGCTCTCTGGTTTAATACATATTCATTTTTTAAAAAAGGATAAAAATAGCATTCTTGTCACACAGCTTCCCTCCTTGTCCCATTCAGTGGTTAACGGCAATTGTGTCGATATCATGCCCCGCTCAAAGAAACCTTTCATCGCTTTATCCGGCCTTCAATCGCTTCACTGCCTCGCATTGTGCATCGAATGTTCGACCAGCGACATTGTCAACAATAGGGTCACATCATCACTCTTGCCATTGGCTGGGGTTATGAGTCAGAGTGGAAAATTAACTATGCGTATGCAAATAAAAGCAGAAAAATCTTATGAACACGCGAATATTCCATCAGACACATCTGTCCTGCGAGTGTAGCGTGCGCTTCTAAAGAACAAAACAGTGCTTTAGTAAGTGCATCGGACTTAACCAACGACATGGCGTGCCTTCTTCGCATATTGGCTGTAGTAATGCTTCTTGGAGCTGCTAACGGTAAGCCAGATTGAAATCCCAGTACACTGCTTTCTTTTTTCTGCAAAAGGCCGATTTTCGGCCAATTTGCTCAGCCGAGATTTATTCCACGAGGTATTTACCCGCTAGCTTTTCACTCCATTCTTGACCATATTCTGAAGTGTGTTTTTTTTCATTATAATATACTTTATATATAGATAGCAAGAATAAACGGATATTTGTTAGCGGGTTCCCTACAGATATTCTGTGCCTGTCTCGTGCCGTTATGTCGCACAGTTTTGTTGAATGGAACTTATTATCACAGTTGGCCGCACGGGGCGCTATACGAATCTCACGCCCTCATAACTTTAAGCTTTCGTGTCTGCTTCCGCTACGGAAAGAAAGGTGAATTTTATGCCTGAATTTGTTGTGAAAATTTTCGACAGAAACATATTTTCCAGCACCTGGGTATTGAAAAACTGCCGTCCCTACTTCCAACACACGAGGCTGTTAGCATTTCATGGTCAAACGATTTTCAGGAATCTTGCATCAGAAATTGTCGTAATTCTGTTCATCAGATTGAAGAGTCTGCGGGTCTGGAACATTTTTGGAGATACATGGCCCCATATTTTATTTTGAAAACTCTTCACAATACATTTTTTTCCACGCAGCACAAATGTTTGTCTGGTAATGGCTCAATGACCCTGTATTTCCACACCACGACTTATCATCTTATGGCAATCGATATTCAGTTTGGGCTATGAGGTATTTGTCACATTATAAAGGTTTTAAGAGCGAAAGCTCGAGTATTTGTTTACTGTGACGCGCAGCTAGAAAAGACAAAACAAATTCGGCATGGTTTGCAAATTCAATATCATTTGGCAGTTGATCTTTTAGGCTGCTTTCTATCCTACCTTCTTGTAACTTGCTTTGATTCACTGAAACGATGTGCAGTGTTTGACCTAGATTTTTGAAGCTGGTCGTAATAATGGAGTCTCTCACTTTGTTACTAATAAAACGTCGAACTCTTGTAGTTGATTAATTTAAGCGTCTGGCAGAGAAGTGCTAAACCCACCGCCACGAACAAACAGATTGGTAAAAGCCAGTAACAAGATTTTTGATTAAATGTCGAACTCCCTTAACTATATCTATTAGGATCTGCTGGACAGACTTGGTGAATTTACGAAAATCAAATGTCTTTCGACTTGCACGAGGGCGTGTACACCTTTACAAGGTGTGTAAAACCAAATAAATCTGGTGTTGCCCAATATTCAAACTTGACTCTGCTCACCAGACAACAATGTAATGCAAATCTAGAGAAAGGATGATTTTTAATTATGTGGTTTTCTGTTTTGTCTGGTTTCCGTTCCGCTAGCCGGTCGGTGACATTACTATGTGAGGACACCAGGCTCCATGCGACAAAACTCATTCTTACAACAAGATCACGTCAGCTTGGAGGGGACTATTGTTATGAAAACGAGACTTCTGCAAGATGCGGAATCGAACCAGATCAAAGCTTACGTGGAACGAACAATATTGTCATGAGTTTCCAAACAACGGCGATATTCTGGTTATATTTGACTTCAATGGTGCAAATGAAGTTTGATGTACCGCCTAACTTAATTAATGTCGTACAAACACCACATTCCACAGCTTTGTTAGTCTATACATATTATTTCAGCTTTCAAGGACAAGGTTTTTAAAGAGAATTAAACTTTTGGCATGATGATCAGGATTTTCAGACATATTTCCTTATACCAACTGTCACAAAGGGAGCTTTATGGAATTAAAGTAGAATAAAATCGATTTGATAAAAGCTCGCATTGGTAAAAAGATGCTCCGCCCGTTACACTTGGGGGCTAGCAGTCTCTATGAAATAACTGAGGGAATAAAACTCGCAAAAAAAGAGATTTCTGAGAGAAAACCCTTTAAATTTTGAAGGTCTGTGCAATTGATTCGTTACTCCTTTAAGTTCTATGGTGGATTAATTTATTCGAAAACTTGAAAATACAAAGACAAAGTTGGAGCAGTGACCAATGTAAAGAATTTTGTTTTTGTTTTGTGGTAAAGTTATTTTCCTTGAGTATTTTGTTCGTTCATACTACTTCGATTCGACCAGCACATTGTATCAGAGTTTGTTGTTTGTCTGGTTTTTTTTCTGCTTTGCTACTCAATGATCAACAAGATAAGTGCAATTTGCATAAGGATTGGTCATTTGCAGAGCCAATGTGCCGTAAGATCGTGATAGCGTGTGAAAAAGATTTCTATCTATTTTCTTTTCATAGTCTCATTTTCGTCACCACGGAGCTTTAAATAAAAATAGTATCTTTAAGAGTTCTTAACAGGTTTTCTACAACAACCTTTGTAATTCTTGTCCTCTTTTTAGGAGCTGTTTTTCACTCTCGTGACAGCGGAAATGTTCCACAATATAAATAGAAACCACTGGAAAATTAGTTTTGAAAAAAAACATACAATATCTTTCCTTGTTGATCAAACCACAGAAATAGAAACCACCTCTTTTCTTCACGTTTATTAATGACAATGTCATAGGTCCGGATATCTGAAACTCGTTGAGATAAACCGTAATAACTTTATGCGCAGCTTAAATCGTTTATTTGCAGCATGAAGTGATTGTTTAGTTGAATTTGTTGTTTTTTTGTGCTGCTATTTTTCAAGTAATGGTCTTTCATTTCAAAAGGAATATTAGTGATAAAATTATAGAACGACGTTTCGACGTCTTCGTGTGGCAGGCGATATTATTATGTAAATAGTTTCTCGCGTATCGAGCCAGATTGGATGTTGAGTTTAGGTTTCAGTTTCTCAATGAAAAACATCTCTTAAATTAGGCAGTCAAACTTATCGCTAATATTTCTTGTAAAATGTTTATCAAAATCTTGAAAAATAGACAATGGAGATAACAATTTTAAAATTGCTAAGAAACGGAGAATTTGTAATGTAGGGCGCATGTGTTTATTAAAACAATGGCGAGATGTGACAAGGATGGGCATCTTACTAATATGGAAGACAAGTAGCAAACAGAGAATACTCCTCGTACAAATAAACCGTCAATGTTTTTCTAAAGCAACGAAACTTTCCACTTTAGCATAAAACAATACGAGTCAAGATCGCATATTTATGCTTGGTGAGTGATATCACCTTTGCTTTTTGTCTGGCCGAAATACGTAAGGCTTACGAGTGGCTTTAACCTCGTTTCCATTGCAAAATGAGAGATTCCTGGGAACGAAGTTTGAGTGGCTTAGAAATGCGCAACAAAAATGAATGATATCGCATTGAAGCGGTTAAGTTCGCATTTACTTAACTGTTGTAAAAATTTGCACTCGACAAATTATGGTCTGAATCTCTGAAGTTTTTGCCCAAAACCCTGCCCAAATAAGGTCATCTCGAATTAGAGATTTTAGAAAATAGATTCGTAAAATGTATTTCTTACTTTTGAAGTGGCTCTTTCATGGCTGAATCGATGGATTTTTTTCTTTTTCAGAAGCTAAACTTTTGCGTTTTTTATCCAAATAATTTCAAAAGAAAACATCATAAATCACTAAAAAGACTGTAAGTCTGCTAAGGGTTTATTACATTTTATTACATTGTGTTCCGGCCCGGAACACAAGAATTGGCAACTTACAATCCAACT
>JANSTQ010161635.1:0-10809 GCA_026167885.1 Bergia puertoricense
TTAAATCCCAGACCAATTGCAGACCATTTTAGGAGGAGCCACCCACTAAGTGAGCACAGTTACTGAACAAACGTTAGAACAAGACTCCCCCGTATCATCTGGATATACTGAAGTCTCAAAAGTTAATCTATTTTGATTTAAAGCGTGACAAAACGCGGGAAAGTTCCCGCGCTTTGTGAAGCTCTCTCGTGGTTGTCTCTGTGTTGGTCCAGTAATGACTTTGGAACTTGCTATCTCTTCAGTCCTCAATTTAGCATCTGAAATTTTTATTCAACAATTACCTGGGATTCAAAATCGTATAACCTTGCAGACATTTGAATCTTAACGTTTTGAAGAATTGACACTCAACGATTTGCCGGCCAAACTTGATCTGTTAATTAGGGCCACTTACCATTTACCATTTACAGTGGGACATTTAAATCGTGTAAGTTATTCCACTGGGAATTTTTTGCAATATATGGAAAACCTCAGACATATACCTCTTTTGCCATTCCAACCGAAATAACTGGAATAACTGTAGTCGGTACCGTTCGGTCCATTTCATCCCAATCGATTTTACCATTTTAAAGTGGTATATAACCTAGTGGACAGCCCAGGTTTTAGTCAAAACAAGACCGTTTGTAATTACACGAGAAACCATGCAATTACCTTTTAAGATATATATGCGATTTCTCTCCACAGCAACCCTTATTCATATTTGCAGAGATGTTAACATTTGGAGATTTAACGAAATAAAGCCTCAAGGAGACATACTTGAGACCGATAGGTACTGGTTTAATACCCGAAATAACCCTTTCACCCAGACCAATTACATCAACATTTGCAAAGAATGTAAACACACATGGCTGCCTTTCAAGCAGATATGCAGCAGTAGGCTAAAAATGCCTAACTAAAAGTGTTGTGTTGCCTACTGCCGCCACGAAAGCTGGAAGTACAAATCACTGAGGTTCTATTCTTTTCCGAAAGTCGTGGACCATGGGCAGCCGCCATGTTTATTTACATTCCTTGCATATTTTGTCCCTTTTACCACAATGCATTGCGTGGCTCTATATTTTTCGGTATGGTGAATTATATCAACTTTTGCTTTTCTTTACAAAACTGTATTATAGACATATTATATTGTTAACATTCTTGATTGTTTTGATTTCTTGTCCTTCTGAGTTAACATTAATATTTGCGTACACAAGAGTTTTGCTTAATCTTATACTACAAGTTCAAACCCAATGCAAAATTAGTCGATATCCCATGGCAAAACACAGTAACTGAGCAAAATTATTCTCAAATAACAATCAACTAGAACTCATAAAGAATACTTTTTACGTGAAAACACATAACTGAAATAATAGAGTTCAGATTTTGTAATAGTTTTTTGTTGAAAACTAAAAAGTGCAAAAGTTACAAGCCTGGAGCTGAGATTCTTCTTTTAAAATTAAAAATTGTTCTTAAAATATGAACAAGTTCTTTTAAAGGCCAGTTAACATTATCTCGAATTATAAGCATTTGGTGAGAGAAGGCAGTCAGTTTTCCTTTTTAGAACAAAAGGATTATACTATAGAAGGAGTCAAGCATCAGTTCAGTCATGCACTAGCTGCACTCTTACATTAAAAAACGGCTCCGACAATCCAGACAAACTGATGGGAAACAATAAAAAGAACAAGTGGTATTTTTTTAAAAAAAATGTTTAAAAAAATACTCATTTTTTGTGAGTAAAATATTTTCTGCCTTTAATTTCAGAAATAATATATGCATGCTTAATTTAAAAACAATTGCAGAAAAGGGAAATGTTACATGCAACGCGTTGATAATAAATCGATACTCTTTTTTTCAAAATTTACTGATAAAACAGATTTACTCGACTTTTTCTTTCAACTGTATCACTCAATTTCCGCCTCAGCTGCAAATCACAGCTCACAGTCGTTTTCTCGCCTTCCATTTTTTCTCCCTGATCTGTTTCTTTCGTCTGACTTTGTCCTTGCACTTCTTCCGATTCTTCGACTGCCCGCTGCATTTACACATCCTTCTATAGTACAAGAGCTTCTTTCTCTTCTTCGTTGACATGCTGCTCCATACGCTGATCCAGCCACACCGGTTAATAGAAAGCTTTTTCTTCGCTACGTACCCCCCGAGTAAATACATCTTGTCTTTCCGAAGTTTCACTCTGCACGAGTTGATTTTTGGTGGTGCGAACAGTTTCACGCGAAGATTACGACCTCTAGCGACGCCATGTAGCTTGAATCCAATGGTCCTGTTGAGCTTCAGTGCTCCTTTATACGCTTTTAACACACGAAGGGTATAGACTTGAGGCTGTAGGAACTTCAGTGGAACACCTGCTGTCATGTTTTTTGGAAGTCTGCCAACACGTGGAAGTCCTACTACCTTGGCACGTATTACTGTCAAAACGGAAAGAGAATATCCAATTATAATTTTGATAAGTAGAAGTTTGCCTTGTTCTGTTGAAAACAGGCGAATCTGATTGGTTCCTGAGTGTTTTATAACCGCTGATATACCATGATGGCCACGCGCACGCGTCGTTCACATTTTAGCGTCATTTTTTGCAGACCGTAACTGTGGCTCGTTGGCACAAACTTTGATCAAATGATCTGAATTTACAAGTTTATGAAAACACTGGAAAAGCTGAGCAACAAATAATGGCTGTATTGTTCAAAACTTTTAAAAGTGTGAGGTAACAACACACCTCAAATTAGTTTGGAGTCAGCGATCACGCGGCAAATAACGACTAAACCATATAGCAGATATTTTGTTTGACTTGACTGTCTCTGACTGGAGCTGGAGCTATACAATCGCACAATAGGAGAAAAAACTTCAATTGGCTCTTTACACTGTGTTACATCAAGTGAAAAAAGGTAGCAGACGTTTTATAGAACATTTAAGGCTTGGAAGTTTTCGAATCCAAATCTTGAAACCAAAGCTTGAAGTTTCGCGGCTCGGCAAAACTGGTAGAACTCAGAAGCTTGCAACAATTGAAATCAACACAGTTGAAAGCAGAAAGATTACCGGTGTCAGTTAATTAAGTAAAAATTATACTTGGAATCTATTCTTTGTTAATAACTCTTGAAAACAACAAAGATTAATTGTTTTTTTAAAACTGTATTTGTTTTTGAAGTACCACCACTAGCAGAGATGCTGATATCTGATCTCACATTGCATTTATATTGGGCAACTTGAAAGTAAGAACAATTTTTTTTATTAGAGAAAGCTTTTGTTGAAGATATTGTAGTTTTTCATTTTGGGGAAACTTCCACTAAAACAATTAGAACACTAACTATTGTTTTCCAGTTATAACTTAGTTCCGTAATGCAGCGTCGCTAGTTTCTTGTTTAGCAACAATTCTGGCAGCACGCTTCTACAGGCGTTCTGTAAGAACAATGAGGCTCAAATCGCCTAAAATTTAAAAACGTGTATAATTGACTAGGAACGGACTCGGAGCCACTGATAATGTTCAAGACGAAATATTAAAACTTGTTACTTAACTCGAATCAATAATACACTCTTTTTTTTATAAGAACCGTTTTTATAAGAACGATGAGGCTGGAAAAATCCCAAAATTTAAGAACATGCTAAGAATATGCTGAGGCTGGTTATACGTAGAGAATATTTATTTTACATACTGTATTCAGTGGAGATAATTTGTTGTTAAACTGTAAAATAATGCCAAATGCTCGTGCAACATCGCCTGATGGCTATACTCCGAATGTGGATATACAAAAGCAACTAGTGACACTTGTACATCTTTTAAGAAAACACTAAATTACTGTACCCAATCCTAAAAATATAAGAACATTTTAAGAACATTTGAGGCTGAAATCCTCAAAACAATTAAGAACATCCAGCCTCAGCCCCCAAATTAGACGGTCTTATAAAAAAAAAGAGTGTAATACGACAAAGTTTTAAGGTTTTTGCAATAATTACTTTTATACCTATAAATGTTTAACCATGTAAAACTGATTACTATATATGAAATAAGCAACTCCACATCTTGCGTTTTGGTCACTGATTAAATGTACAGTATATGTGTACGTAATGAACGTGTACTTCCACCGTCCAAACAGATTGAAATTAGTAGCCTAACACTCGAGTTGAAGAGGCATCTTTGGTTCAATATTGTAGATTACAAAACCAAGAAGAACGTAAGAACAATTTGACTCAAAAAAGCCCAAAAAATTAAGAACAGTGAGTCTTGGCCGAAATATCGGGTTCTTATAAAAAAAAAGTGTGTACTTGACAGATTGCAAACCTTTATCAACCAGTACCCCTTCATCTGTTTGAATCACTAAAACTGCCCTTGCGTCATGGAAATTCTGTACGTCTGATTCTGTTTCGGTTTTTGTGCGACCAAACCATCTCCTTGACTTCTAATTTCTGGCTCAGCTAGAATTACGATTCATTTGTAGTGTTAAATCTGACCAGAAATGATTTTTATAAGCCAGTTTACACCTCTTTTTTGGTAAGAGCCCCTATTTATATGAAGCTAAAATTAGCCAAATCTTAAGAATATGTTACATCAAATAAAATATTAAAAGTGCTTCAAGGATTTTTCTGTTTCTCCATTGAGAACATGCTAAAAACATTTCTGAGACTGAGAACCAGTTAACATCATTTATTTTGTGTCTTTTTTCGTGTTTTTGGCTGATAGTGATAGAAAGAACCATTCGCCATTGCTATAACATGCACTTTGATACTTGGAGACGTGCATTTTCACACTTTGGTTTGTCGAGTCTTTACCTTTACGTAGATTACTGAGTTTATTTCAAGATCAGTTACGGTAGCTGTACACGGCAGCAATGGCTATTTCCAACAGCTAACTGATCTTTTTGACAGATAGAAAGAACCATTCGCCATTGCTATAACACTGTGACACTTGGAGATGTGCATTTTCACACTTTGGTTCGTCGAGTCTTTACATGTACGTAGATTAGTTTATGTCAAGATCAGTTAGCTATTGGAAATAGCCACTGCCGACGTGTACAGACACATTCCGTTTTACAGACAATAAGAAGAGATTCTCCTTAAACCTTTGTAGTTACTGGTTACGCAAATATAATTAACTTTGTATTGGTACCTTCTCTGGCTAGTGAAAGCTGCCTTGGAGTAATTTAACTAAGAAGTTCAGACGAAATTTTAAAAAAAAGAACCAATCATCAAGAATACAATCAAAAAAATTGAAGCTGGAATCCCAAAGAATTAAAAACGTTCGTATACATGTATTCGGCATAAAAATCAAGAATGTATCTTTAAAGTCATGCTTTTTGCAATTTATAAAATTATATAGTTAGTTATTTAGCTTTGTTGACAAATAACAGTGAGACTTCAACAAAAGATGAGCGTCCGATACGAGATTTGATTTGATAAAAATGCTGCATTTTGAGTAAAATACCCAAAGTAATATCACATAATAATGTTCCAAAATTCCTCACTTACTGTTAGTACGTACATATAATATATTGTACTGAAAGGAAAGAGCCGCAAACATTTTGAGATTATCAAAGTCTACCGCGTTTACAGACGTTACATTGGAAAATAATTATTGGTGTGTCCCAACTGTGGAGATCGAAAGCAACTCAGTTTTTGGCCGAGATTACTGCCACATGGTCAGGCTGAATGCCGATTGGGATTATCAAAGACTTATCGGCAGCAATCAAGGGTACTAAAAGGATATTAAAAGGTCGTAAAGGTGATTGTTTTTTGATATCTAACGTAATCAAGGAAAGAGATAAACAGCCAGCCAATTTTCAACCTCAGCTATTCAAAGGCGCGATTTGCTTTTTAGACACATTCATAATTCTGCTGCACTCTTTTTATTCTATACTTCCGAATATCGCTGTCCTTTAGTTTGGACAAATTGAACATGTGAGATTAATGTCATTATTTTTGGTTTACAAAGCAATGACAGAGTAGTTTTAAAAGTTCAAGTGGCCGACACTTATATTTAAAACTCTTATCTTTGAAAATTGTGACAGCCAAATGTTTTATCGTTAAATCCCTTGATTAGATGCAATCAATGAAACAAATCAAAAAGGATAATTATTGGCATCCCAGAGACATTTTTTAAAACATAAATCTTAGGCTGAGAACCTTGAAATTATTTTCGAAAACCATTTGCTATGGCTCCTTTTATGAAGTTTTCAAGAGAAAGTGAAAGTCTTTTAGCATTAATTTATTTCTTCTTTTGAGTGTTTAAATAAAGACTTCTCCATTTCCTAGAGAAAAAAACTTCCTAGATTTATTTTGCACTCGGCAGTAGCCACATGCACAACGACGTATTCTTAACCTGGCTTGATCCATACCATACAAACATATTTCACCTGAGGCATTTTTAAGGCCAAAAATACCAAAAACAAGAATGTTATAAGCCTGTGACCAAACATGGATTCATTTGTTGCCATTTACTCAACTATACTTGGAGATTGTCCTATTTAAAAGATGTTAGCACGAATCAAAATAGTCTTATCACGGGCAGTCTCATTCCGATAATGTGTCAGTATCTTATTTGTTTCTGAAATCTAGAATCCCTAATTATAGTGTCGAAGGCAGACGACTTGTGCTTTGTAGAGTTAATCCAATAATGGTTTTTCTTCCAAATTAAAAAAGCACCATATTCTACATGTTCTAAAACAGCAACTGCTTTGAGCAATTTCAATTGGATAGCCATATGCGACGAATTGACAAGTCACTAGTGTTCGTCATGGTATATTTTTTTTTGGAACTCTTTTCGGTATTGCATTAATGTTAAAAAAAGATGTTTCTGCAATCGCTGCAAGATCGCATAGTTTCATATTTTGATTTAATTTTATGATCAATGAAAGAGCTATACTTCAAGTACTTTATATGTTTTTGTAAGAGCTTTTTTACAACAACGTGGGGGGTTGGTTAACGGCTAAAGATTAAGAACATACTAGCAGCTTACCTCAGAGTGAGATTACATATAGAAAGTTTGAAAATGCATGGATAGAAACATTATTATAGTTCATGATAATGATAGAGAAGCCTGGTTTTGCAGTTTGTTTAACACACACGAGTCCATCAAAAAGAGCCAGCTCAAGTCTTGCTTTATAGACAGCACTCTGGGTTAGGAGATCAGTTAAATGTTGGGAAAAGCCTTTTTACAGCTAATTCAGAAAACGATTGACCAGTTGATGAAAAGCAAGCAACACACGGGTTGGACTGAATTGCGCGCCAGCGGAGATTAATGCTATATTCGTAAAAGACATTAAGAATATCAAAACCACCTCTTGACTTCAAACTGATGCAAATTTGGGTAATTTACAGCACCCACAGCCCATTTGCGTTCTATGCGGCTTAGCGCTTTTCAAAAGTCTAACTTTCCTAAAAAGTTGTATACTAAAGTTAATGCAAACATAACTTGGTTCACAGTTACTCTGGGTGCAAGAGGTATATATGTTAGAAAAAAGAACCGCTGGGGAGGGTAATACAAAAGGGAGTCCTTAATTAAAATTGCTTTAAAATCGTGAAGTTGCCTCTGGTTCCATGGCATTTCATAATAGCTACATAAAACAAACATTTTAGAACACCTTTAGATTATTTGAGGCTGAAATTTTTAAAAGAAGAACAACAACAACTAAAAAACATTCAGCATCGGTTCAAAAATCCTACTTTCCTATTAAAAAGGGAGTTTATTTCTCGAAAATTTGACGACACATTAAAATGTGGATACATACCATAGTCTGCTCTACAGAAGTATTCTTTTGGTTTTGCTTTTCTGCAGGAACATATAGCATGAGCTGCCGCAACTGTCGTTACGAAGACAAGCAAAGCCTTCAACATATCTACACCGAAGGCAACAAACAAGCCCTGGTCACAAATGCACTGGAAGAAACCCAACTAACAAAAACGTCTTATCGAACAGGGTTCTTAGCTCTCAACCATGTAAGCAGTTTATAATTATGAATTGCATGCGCTGCAGTTCAACAGACAATGTGATAAATTTTATCCATCAAGTAACTTAACACTGCAAGTAGGCGTGTTTATGAAAAGTGACAGTACTCGCGTTGACCGGCGAGCTTAATCCCAACAGTTACCCCAGGCATTAGAAGCAAATAGATAACGACTTCAAGGACCACTTTTCATGTTCAGATTAGTGAAGAAAGAGTTCTTAATTAGGCTGGAAACGACACGATTATGTTGCTGAAAACCAAGTGTGTTTATCATTCACATAGTTGTAAAATTGTAAAATAGAGATTCTTTTTACTGATGATTTTAAAAATCAGCTTTTAATCATTAAAGTATCCGCTACAAAGAAAACCCTCCGACACTTCAATATCTCCAGTATGAAACACAAGTAATAAGAGTTTATCAAAATAGCGACTGCCAGATTCACACACTGGTTATTAACATTCAAAGTTTTTCTTCGATAGGAACCCGACAGTTCGTGTTCTAGATTTTGCCTGCCCACCTTCTGTTACTCAGTAACATGCAAAATAAACAGGACAATGGAAATACTTCCCAATAAAATCCCATTTACAATTACAATCAATTAATCTATAACATGTCTATTTCCGTTTGCGGTACAGTGCGTGTGTGTTTTGTGTTTTTTTTCTTGAGCGTTGCCAGATATTCGGTCTTCTAACACTCAAACCAAATCAATACGTGACACTAGTTTAGCGTAGAAAGCACGTAGCTCTGATCCTGTGCAGCAAATGCTGGTTAATTGCCAATACAAGAACGCATCTCATTCCTTTTTGATATTCTGTTATATTTGCTTATAAGACAATTAATGGTCTTGCACCAAAAATTGAGGCGATCTTATCTCGAGTTATAATCCTGCGAGCATGCGCCTTGCTGGTTCTCATGCGCAATGCTTCCCGCGGCACGGTCCACAAATCAGGTTCTGTCACCTCCTATAATGAATGTCCGCTGCGTATCAACTACGGGAATGTTGCATTTTCTAAAGCTAATAATAATGGTAATGACAATGACAGTGACAGCGATAGTGACGGTGACGGTAACGGTGACAGTGACAGCGACAGTGACGGTGACGGTGACAGCGACAGCGACAGCGACGGTGAGGGTGAGGGTGACGGTGACGGCGACAGTGACGGTGACGGTGACGGTGACAGCGACAGCGACGGTGACGGTGACGATGACGGTGTACGGTGACGGTGACGGTGACGGTGACGGTGACGGTGACGGTGGCGGTGACGGTGACGGCGACAGTGACGGTGACGGTGACGGTGACGGTGACAGCGACAGCGACGGCGATGGTGACGGCGACAGTGACGGCGACAGTGACGGTGACGGTGACGGTGACGGTGACGGTGACGGTGACGATGACAGTGACGGTGACGATGACAGTGACGGTGACGGTGACGGTGACGGTGACGGCGACAGTGACAGTGACGGTGACGGTGACGGCGACAGTGACGGTGACGGTGACGGTGACGGCGACGGTGACGGTGACGGTGACGGTGACGGTGACGGTGACGGTGACGGTGACGGTGACGGTGGAGGAACAGGTAATCAGTCGTATAACAGGAAGAAAAAGATTAAAAAAAATTGATTCGAAAATAATTACTATAGTATAATGCTGCTTTTTACTAATTAAACATCTTCATGTACAGAAAGGGAGTGTTTGTATCGGCTAGTCTCTGCTGTCAGTGTTGAAAAGTTTTCTTGTCAGCATAAATGTTAACTTTGGCAGACGGTAAAACAAACACTATTATGAGATAAAACGTATAATACTTTTACCAAGTTTTAATTCTTTAGACAAAAATAAAACCAACAACTCTACATCTGGAGTTTGCCAAAATGTGATGCAAATGTACGGGGTTTTTCGCTGCAGGGCAAGATTTTGCCACCCAGTCAAAATCTCATACACTTACTTGTAGTCTCGTCTAAAATTCCCAAACTTCAAACTTAACAGTAAAACTTGGCTTGATAACTATTCTTAATCCGCACTTTCTTACTATTGGATTCACTTGCTCATCCAAGGAAATTTTAGGCATATCTAATGCAAAAATAAATCGCGCAAAAAATTAGCATCTATTTCAATGCTCAAATCCTATTATAAAAACGTGCAAGGACACTAATGAACAACATGTTCGTTTATGCAGAACGGAAGTAAAAATTAATAGCATTACCACAAAGAAACAGAGGGCTTACTCGGGATGACCTGCCACGCCACACCTTCATTCCGCAGATAACATCTTGAACTCAACACCGGAAGGCGCGAGAGTTCCGATGTCAGCAAGTTTCAGAAAAGTTTGCAAGTCAAGACTTGATTTCCTCTCTTTTTACCAATTGATCTTTTCATAAATTTTTTTATGGGGTTACTATCCTAGAAAGCATACTATAAAATTCCGCTGGCTGAGCACTGTTGGCGCTCGTCATCAAGGAGGAAGAGGCCTGTTTCTGGATTTCCATTGAGATAAATACACGGGTTTTTTTTTATAAGAACCAGATATTTTGGCCGAGGCCCGTTGTTTTTCTTTGCGTTTTTTTTGGTTTTTCAGCCTCAAATTGTTCTTAAGTTGTTCTTTTTCTTATAATCTGCAATGTTGTACTGAAGATGACTCTTCAACTCAAGTGTCAGTTTGCAAATTCCAGTCTGTTTCACGGGACGTTGGAAAATACGCGTTGATCGATCGGCGGACGGATTTCAAGTAATAATGTGCATTTAATTTAACAAAACGCAAGATATGGAGTTGCTTAAATAAATAAATTTTGCGAAAACATTAAATCTTTAGCGTGTAATTACTGATTTAGGTTAACCCTCGGCCCTCGAACGTCCAAGTGGGGAGGGGGGGGGATGGGGGGAATTGACTCCCCCCTAAG
>JANSTQ010161658.1:0-10808 GCA_026167885.1 Bergia puertoricense
AAAATGGCCTTTGTGTCTCTTATACCAAACAGGATGAGGCGCACATGAAATCATTTCAGACCTTTAAAAACAAGTCACTCGAAAAACAAAGCATGACCCCATGGATACGCGAAAACGTTCCCCCTTTGATATCTGAAAGATATACGATCGTTCCCCATAGCGTTGGCAGTGGAACAGGAGACTTAAACATCCGGTTACTTTCAAACTGTGTCCAGTACTTTCAACAACTGACTCAGATCGCCATACTACTGAAACCGAAAATTTGTTATCACGTAGTTGATACAATGGCCAAGAGGAGCCATTCCATAATTTTCAGACTGTCATCTTGTTCTCGACCAAATTTCAGACAGTGACATTTTCTCTTTACACTTTTGCGCCTGATTCATTATTACAGTTATTCTCACCATCGTATATGTAGATGCTGTGGTGCTTAACTCATCTCTGGTTGCTAAAATAGAAGAGATAAGTCCAAGAATATGAAAAGGAAGTAGATGAATTGGTACTGCGTATGAGTCGCTAGGTGCAATCAAGCACACGAAATCACAAGGGTCAGGCGAAGAATATGTGAAAGACTTTCGGATTTACCTTTGTTACGATGTCCTCAATTGTTCTTAAATGATCTTGTACCTTACAAATTAACATAACAATTGGAAGTTGGAGACGCTTAAATAAATTTAATAAGTTTGCCAGATTAATGCCGCTGTTGCGGAATGAACGAGTTACATGTGGACATTGCAGTTTTCGGTCAGGAATGAACGAGCAAACACTCCGCTAGATCTTCTAATGTGAATAACAGTACAATGTATTATATTGGATTTGTACCTCAACATCTGCGTTCGTTCCTGGATGAACTGTGTAATTTGTTGTCCCAAGAACATGAAAGAAAAAAATAACTCTGAGCCTTGATTACTCATAGGTTCTTCTTAAATTTTGGGCAATTTTGAGCGTTGTTGCTCTTATAAAATTGTTCTTACATAAAAGCATGTATTTGGTTTAAACGTTTAAAGAGACAGAATAGACGGAATCAAGCTCATTTCAGAGACATAGTAATAGTGATAGTAATAATCTTGCTGCGCATGTGCCGCATTTGTATATCCGTGAAGTGTTGCTTTGTCACAGGCAGATAATCCGAAAAGTTCGAGTGGCGTGAGCCGTGATAAATTACACGCTCTCTGGTTCCATACTTGTGCTTCAAGGGCTCCAAACATGAAATTTTGGGTGCAGCTTCGAAAAAAGCTTCAAGCCGCCATATTAAAAACCGAAGCTCCGAAGCTACTGGAAAAAAAATTGTGTTTGTTGTTTGTGAAAATGTTATTTTCAATAACCTACCTGCGGAGCCTTGATCGCTTCTGCAAAAACTGGACTTAAAAATACAAGCATGAGGTAAACAAATCAAAATATAATGCGAGTTCAAATACATACTGGCCAAGAAAAATGGTTAATTTGTGTGTTGTTGAAAAATCCACGTATTTGAAGCACGCGAAATGCTTTTACACTGATGCGAAGTCAACCCAAATTCGAGTTGTAAACAAACTCATTTTGGCGGTTTCGAGGTCACTTGCTATAATTGAATATATATTTCACAGTTTCGAGTTTTGAAACAAAGGAAGTCAGCTACAGATGTCTGAATTCCTGACAAAAATTCAGGAAAAAATTTTTCTGACGCAAAAACCCGTTGGTCCGTTCTTAGGCAGACTGCCTCTTAAGAATTCCTGGGAATATCCAAGAATGCACTACACAGAATAATAATGACAATAATAATAAGAAGAAGAAGATGAAGAGGAAGAAGAAGCAGAAAAAGAAGATGATGATCATGATGAACAACAACATCAACAACAACAACAACAATAATAGTTATGCACTACATGTGTTAGGCAACATTTATTACAGACTGAATGCAAAGTTCTTTTGAAACTCACTTGTTTAATGTGCCAGTCAAAATTGAAAACAAAATTATGTACAAACAACATGCAATCAAAACTGTCTATCAACAACAACTTATAAAGTTCCTACTGTGGAATGTGTTACACAGTATATTTATAGCAAATATACCCTAAATAAATGTACATGAAATGAAGCATAATAATAATAATATTTCTAAAAGTCCAACAACAGAACGTGTTACAGTTTAACAACAATATGTTTATTTGTTTATTCAGTCTTACTGCAACTAGCACCAATGCAACTTATAGATACATGTACTCATCTTAGAGCACAGTGACAGACATTTCACTAAGGTTCTTTATACATTTCTAAAAATATTCACTTCAATTATTGACAATGAATGTTTAAATGGTTAAGTTGTATTAAAGACAATAAAATGCATATAAAAATTATATGATACCTTATATATTAACATAAATATAAATAACATACCTGAAGTGTGTGTAAAAAGTTCGCTCTGGAAATAAATTGTTGCAGAATGGCTTTGATGTTTTTCGATACGTTTTACTGTATTTTAAAAATTCACGTTTTAATATATTGAATTGCACGTTATTTTATTTTCGATAATTAACTTGTTTTGTTGGAGTCCTTGACTTTCCCACACACACACACACACTTACAGAGGAATATATTTCCTATTATTGTAAAGAATTAATACTTTAGAGTCGATGTCCATAAAAAACGAAATAACACAATTTCTATGTACACCGTTTCTCCTAAGTAATTTGTGAAACCTTGATTCAACCAGACATAAATATAAAACCTTTTCTTTGTTTCTGACTTCTTGTACCATGTTTTTCTTCTAGAAATTAGAGTTATCTATGAAGAAATTTGTTATTATACAAATATCTCACATACAACATTAATCTTAGTCCGTGTAAAAACTTATAATCACCAACGGTGTAACACTTTCCAGACTAATGTAAAGTAATATAAGTCACTGTGCAATAAATATCGGGAGGGGGAGTGAGAAATGGAAGGGGGACATAACGTTAAATCAAGAGAGGGGGGTAGCAGTTAAAACGCTCTATCAGAGCTGGGTGTATCATCTAATTTTCTGAGCTAATCAGTGCGTGCTCTCAGGTGTACCCAAAAGGCACCATCCCAGAAGGTGCTGCGAGTTTAGTAATAATCGTTATTGTTTTCTCGTTTTGCTAAAGTTACGAATTCCGTAGAATGAAATATTAAATAGACAAGTTCTGTTAATTGCTTTTTAGCCCATCTATAACTTTAGCTGATCAAAGCATTCAATTGATTGGTTATTGAACAGGTACGCACTAATTATTAGAGGATGCTACCCTACTCCTTCGCGGCTGGACACTGGAATTATGCTAGGTATATTTCTTGGCATATATTGGAGATGGCCACAGCACTTCCAGAAGCTGTGCTAACTGCATTCATCCGAGGAGAGCATGTCTGTCGTCATAAAAGTGGGATTTGGATTTTCTTGATCAGTTTGGAGAGGAAACAGGTGGTCTGGTTGGCAAGTCACTTTCCCCTGAGCAGGTTTCCGAGTGGATTTTGTTTCATAACCGCTGCAACACTCTTTCTCTGTTAATGGATAGCACGTTTGAAGAGCCAACGGAAGAATACGATGTTCAGACAGGTGGTCACAATGAGGAAGGACGACAGCACTCTACTACTATTGAAATGTCAGGTACGATAAAAAAAAAAAAGAAAGACACGAGAAAAAAGGCACAGAGAAGTAGAAGAGAAGTTAGCAGCAGGGGGGTAGATTTGGAGTCATCAAGATTGTGTCCGCTGGAAATTGTCAGTTAATGGCCTATGCTGCTGCTATCACGATAGTGATTATGATGTAAATGCTACTGATCTTTGGTCGGTCGTGTCAATTAGTAGGTATTTTGGTCAGGGTCACTATTGCTTTTGCATGGACTTAAAGAATAAACAATATTGCACAGTTACAAACAACTTCAAAACATCTCTAACTATTGTAAGTTGTCAACTTGGATAGAAAATTATCTAGAAGTAAAAATAAAAGTGTATTGTGTATTGAAACGAACTATTCAGAGATTACGGACCCACTGAGTTTTCGTGGCAACTACCCACCTCCCCCTTTAAGTTAAAAGCTGTCCCTAACAATAGATCAGGGTTTGGGCAAGGATTAGGGAGAGAGGGGGTAAGTAGTTACCAAAGAGTGGCCCTTCTTTTGGCGCATGGGTGATGTAAGCAATAAGCTGAACCTTTCAAGAGTGTGATCCTTAAACTCTAAAGGGGTTAACAGAACCATCAACAGATCAGCAATCACAACAAACATTCACTTAGCTTATAACAAACTTCCCTAAACACCGTATATGGCTGAATAATTCGTGACGAAATCCCCCCCCCCCCTCCCTCCACACACACACACACACACTTGCTTGTTTATGTTTTGCCGAAAGACTCGCCAGTTTAAGAGTTAAAAGAGGAGGCTAATATTACAAACTCTAAGAGGGGGAGGGTGGTAACAACTTTTACCGTATGTTAAAAGCTTGGTGTATAGCCGATACTTCACTACAGTAGGGCGGGGTGGGATCATACTCCCTGAACTCTTTCAAATCTGAACTGAACAACATAAACCTGCCTGAAATAATAAATTCAAGCCACTATTATGACTAACTGACGCCCCAAGCTGTGCATTATATCCCCTCAGGGAGGTCGCACAGAAACTAATTTAGATTTAGATTAGATTTAGATCATAGGTATATTACATGTTCAACCTAAAATGGTCTACCGGCTATTACAAGGGGGATTTGCATTAGCATAACGTAACCTGATAGTTTTGTTTATCCATAATCATTTTCTTTACTTTAATGATGGTTTATAACCTCTTGGCTATGTACCACTTTAATTTTTACTATATAGAAAATATATATTAACTACCCTAGCACTGGCCTGTGCTATACATAGTGGCGTCACTTTGACAATGATATCACAGTTTATAATTCAACAATATATTTCATAGTAAAACCGCGCGATGCTATTGTTCCGGATCGATCACGTGATGTACAGTGGCAGGGCCAATATTTTTCGATACAGCAGGGCCAATATATGCCACCATTTGAAAATATTTTAAATTGTTTTGTTTTTGCTGTGTAATGGCCTAAAATTCAGTTTCTAGGTTCAGGAGAGCGACAAAAGAAAAGAAGACGGAGCTAGTTAATAACTCAATACCACAAAACACAAAGAACTGGACAAATTTTGTCTTTTTGTTCCATTGCGTTTATCGCGCGCGCTTTGCCGTTCAAATCGAGAAAATTATTGTTGAATCATAAAATAAATAAGCCCCCTCTGCGCTTTGCACTTTTAATTTCGGACACTTTTTCAGCTTCGGGCCTGTATAGCTCGATACAAAAAGCGTAGATGGGGTTAATTCACTAAGTAACTGTGCTGTAACCCCATACAGTTATCAGCTACTGTAATATCTCATTCAGATATAAGCTGTGATTCTGCACCAGTGGCTTTGACAATTTAATCTGGTTGATCATCGGAAAGACCGTAGACCTTGGCAGCTTGTGCTAACACAGAATTTGACATAATTCGCTTTACGAACACAATTTTCTGAATAAAAGCATTTGTTGATATTGCCAGCATTCTTAGGGTACAATCACAATGTTATAACACAGCAGCTTTTTGCACGTGCTAGGACATGTAAGCGGCGTATTTTTTTTTCTGTGGCTCAGTGTTGCGAAATCCTCCGTAGGTGACCTTGCCTATTTGCAAAGCGAACAGTGCGATTCCACGAGGTGTAAGGGATGGCCTCATATTCCAGGTAGTCCGTGTGGTTGGCCATTATACAACAAAAACAACAGCAATCTTTATTTCGCACTCAATTGTTACATTGTTACATACTGATGCATGAATGATGCAGTATAGAGTTTTATGATATCTGGAAGTTTTAGTAAGTTGAGATTTTTGAAAATTGGGGAAGTATGCGCCTTAAAATCAGAAAATGTGATAATGCGTACTGATTTTGTGCAAAATTAGGTGTTCCCCCGAATCAAAACACCATAAACAAGGAAAGAATATATAGAGAGAGTAGTATACTTGGACAAGTATCACCTGAGAAACAGAATGTCGAAGTTTTGATAACAAACGGACTAACCCTTACCTTACCAGTCTGAGCGGCCGAAAAGAACTGGTTTTGGCCAGTGCAAATGGAAAGGTCAAGGTCAACATAGCTGGCCAATCACAGATAAGAAGGCGCGCGCGCGTATTTCTTCCCGCCAAAACTCACCAAATTCCCGCGTTTCGGACGACGAGAGCGAGAGAAATGAGCGGCTGTGATCAATGAGCATGGCCAGTCTGGCCAGGACCAGTTCCGATAATTTGTGCGCTCCATTTGAGAACTGACTGGTCGGGCCGGCCAGACCGGTCAAATGGAAAGGGCTCTTATTTTAAAACTCAACCCTAATAACACTATCCCCAACCCTAATCGTAATTTAAATCGTAATCCAAATCGTAACCCTAATCCCGAATTCAACCTTAAATCACCCGTACAGACTGTTCGGGATATAAGCCTTCCCAGGTGAAAAACTGACGTCCGTCGCTGAGAAGAAGCCAATTTATGGTTGTTTTCTTTTGCGATTGACCTCACTGCATAATTTAAACACATATACATGTTAAGGCAACGATTGACGAGTAGGGTCCACACCAAAATTAATGGGAGTTTCAGGGGCTTTTCTATCGAAATTTTCATACTAAATATAGTTTTCTCCATCTTTACTTACTTTTCAACGAACTACTCTATACACTTCATCAAGACACAATGTGTATTTTTTCGAAAAATCACTTGTGCGCACATTTAAAACTCAGAGACAGCGCTCCCTTTTGAAGCAGAGCTGTCCCAACGTCTATTTGAGTTTTTATTTAACTTGGTACGAGTAAAGGCTACCAGTAGTCTCTTGTTTAAATATCATTTTGAAAGCAGTAAAAGCAATTTTTATCAGTTTTATATTATTATTATTATTACTATATCTTCGGACTAACAAACAACGAAACACAATGAAAATAATGGAACAGACAGCTCGGAAATCACTTGACGGTCATAATAGTATCTGGTCAAAGGCGCTAGGATAAAATAGGTGTGAACGAAACATATGAATATTTGATAGCAACGCAGCACGAGTAACAATACTGTAACGGCTGGTAATAGCAAACCAGTCTGTAATGTACTAGTTATTCCTATATATTACACTTTATACCGTTTTCGATTTAACTTGTTAATGGAAACTTAATATGATCTAATCTAAGCCAATCAGAACAAGTTCCCAAAAGCCCAGTCTGAATAGGGTTATAAGCTCGATATATAACCGAATATGAAAAATTAAATTGGACATGTGTTATGAAACAAGGTTTATAATGAAGGAAAATGAAATACATTTTTAGAAATAATAACGCAAGCCCGAACACAGGTGCTAACATTTCCCTTAAGTCGTCTGATCACTACCGTGGTCG
Organism: Bergia puertoricense; assembly: GCA_026167885.1. NCBI lineage: Eukaryota > Metazoa > Cnidaria > Anthozoa > Zoantharia > Parazoanthidae > Bergia > Bergia puertoricense. Next base: position 7,399 of record JANSTQ010161658.1, read on the forward strand.
TCTATAATGTGTTCGTTAATATAATTGAGCTGAGGATCAGATTTTGCACTCCATCATGAACATCGCGGTGGGTACTTCACAGGGTGCGCAATAAATTATCACCGCGCGAGCGAGAAAATCATTAGGAGTTCGACTCCAGTTATCTCTGTAAACGATTTTGTTAATGTTCCAAATAAGATTCCTGGTAAAATTTCTAGTATAACATTCAGACTGCTTTTACATAAATGTGAAAACATTTTACACAGGGATTCATTAACAAAGAAACTGTTCCTAGTGCGTATTATTGCAAGTTAGAACTCCGACATTCTCTTTTTGGACAGTTTTGAAAAGCAATAGCTGACGTCATTTCGGCAGTTCGATATTTAACCATAAAGGTAAATGAATGACGGTAGTATTTGAGTGCGCGATTTCGTAATGGTTTTCCTGTCGTTACAACAGTTTTCTGCAAATTGAGCTTGAATTATTATTTACTTGTACTGGATTAGATTTGTTTACAGCTTCACTGAATCAAAGTTTAAGGCTGAGTGTGTTATGACGTATTTCCAAAAGAGCATTTCCTCCAAGTTTTTGTTTAACACCAGCTATGTCAGTTTAGCTACAAACCAAGGATCATACTTCTAACCTGTGAAACACATCAGTTAGCAATCTGGCCAATCACGCATCCCGACTTATTGCTTGTGCAACATTTGGGACAAAGGATCATTCTTGTGAAAAGTTGACATACTTCCCAAACCTGCATTGGCTTGTCACACAACTCTTCGTAACTGTGTTACGATATGACAAGCAGCAATTCAGTAAATGATTTTTTCAAAAAAAAAAGGAATTGAAAGGATTGAAAATTGCTACGACTTCACAAAAAAATAACTTTACGCGTAGGAACATCGAATAAAGAGAGGAAAATACCACTTTTAGTTTACTTGTTTGAATTTTACTCAGATAGGTACATCCTGTATGACATCGGTACATAAATAGAATGTAGGTTTTAGTACTCTTGTTCGCAGATGTACCCACGTGGAGATAAGCCTGGTTTTCCATCGCAAATTACGTTATTGAAATGACCTTTTTGGCCTCGATAATTGGACTGAATTTCCCCACACGGTTCTGGGAAATCGTGACTCGGTTGATCCAACTGCCAACGTGAATCATCTGCAGCCACTATGCTTTGAATCACACCGTCTGGCTCCTCGGTCCACGTCCACGTGCCAGTTGATAGGCGGAGTCCAATGTACCAGTGATAGTTATTTGTATCTCCATTCACCTTTTCTGCGATTGCATTCTTCACTGTGTTCCATTCGGCAGTAGTTTCCATGGTAACAAGGTGTGCGTTCATGTTACGACACGCGACACGGGCCTGCTCCCACATGAGGTCAAGGTCAAAAAAAGTGTAGCGGTTGCTCGTATTTCCTGGAAACAAACACTGAATATTAAATCATAAGTCCTATGAGAACATTTTAGTGTCAACTCTATACACTATATGATGCATGCACTTCTAATTCTTTCATGTAGTTTAGTAGACTTTGAGCAGCTTGTTTTTCTGCTACATGTGTAGCGACAAACCAAAGCAAAAAAACAAGCTTTTAACAAGGAAGAGACTGCTCGCAGTCTAATATTTTAGAAAGCATTTTTTATTGTTGGTGCACATATATATAGCCTTCTTTTCCTTCCCTTCTTCAGAGTCAGTCGCCCCACAGACAAGGCCTCTCGCAACGAAGGCCGGAAAGCATACTTAACTGATAGGCTGTAGCATATGCAGCTACTTTTTTAAAAAAGAAAGTGACATTGATTGCCACTGAACTGGCTTTATGCGATTCAATTACCTAGCTGACGTGCAACCCAATATCAGTGTGACCTGGAACTTGAATTTGCTCTAAATTTCTTAAAACCAACATAAACGTTTTTTTGGTCTTACAACCATTTGTGAATGGCGGCCAAGAACATTAAAGCCTGGTTTTCACGGGCGACGCAAGAACAAGAGAAGCAACAAGGGTAAGCGCAAGTTCATTGCATCCATGAAAACGAACTAAAAAACAGGCACAAGAATCACCTTTTCTGTCCCCACAATCTTGTCTACTCATGCAAGTAAGACCGCAATGGAACCTTGAACGAGTGCTTTGATAGGTTGGTCAAAAATAGTCCTCCTCAAAATATTCATACGCAGTACCCCGTACACCGTCTCCGGTCAACAAAAGCAGGAGTCCACCACTAGGAGCGTCCAACCCCATTCAGCACCACGCCAAAGTGCCTGATGCTTAGGTTTCGGCGCCATATTGGAAAATGGATAGACACTATTGCGCAATTTCAGTGACGTCATCAGGCTAACTTAATTAGCCCAAATCAATTGTTATTGATAAAAGTGTTTAGGTTTGAAGGTTCCTAGTCACACTTCCCAATAAACAGCCAAAAACAACGAATGAAATAAAATGAGCAAAAGCTGCTGCCGACAGTTCGGTTATCACGACAACACAAACAAACGTGATCGAACAGTAACTATCTCTCTGTGTTCTCTAACAAATTTTAGGAAAGGTCAGAACATTTTGGCACCCTATCTTGAATTGCCTAGAAGTTACAGCATTTTGAAGCTCCGGGGGGGCTACTGCATTCCTCCCAAGTCTGAAAATGGTTAAATCGCAGTACATTTGCCTCAGCAACTTGCAAATTTTCAGTGTACTACTTGTTTTATGTGTTCCACGTCGTGGCGGTGAGTTCAGCTTTGTGTTTTTGTCATAAACCTTCGTATAGATAAAGGTATTGGTCCAAATTAACCGAGCGACAACCGGGTCGACCCCAAACCACAATCATTTCACAGTGTCTTGTTAACAATTCCGATCTCGTTCTAAGTTTCTTGTCTATGTTAATTCTTTGTCTTTAACGTTAATCAGTAACCGTCGCAGCGTAGTTGTAAGTTTGTGAGCCATTTCCGAATTACGCTTCAATGCAAGTGAACAATAACATGAAGTCGAGGGCAGGTGCTAAGAAATACAGCAAATGTATGGAAGAAATTTAGATGACGTCATCAATTATAATTTATGTAAAATTAAGTATGCAAATTAGAGTTTCATTTAAAAAACGGATATTTTTTTAACAAGCTTTGTTCTAAATTCTTGTTTCTCTTTTATTTTTATTTTTAATCTTGAATATTTTCCTATCTGAGCCTGTAAAAGTACTTTGGATATTAATTATCGAGAAAATTTGCTGCAATTTTGCTAAAAATAAAATTTTGAAAAATCCAAGATCGCGTCAAGATGGCGGATATGTTGTCAAACATCCGTTCCCATAGCAACTAACTAAAATTAAAACTAAAGCTGTTAACAAAAATTTATTTAACCCGAAACTCATTACTTGCCAAATAGCCATCTTTTATCTGTATCATAGGGCCCCCCCCTCCCCCCCTCCCATTGGGCTGATTTGTT
>JANSTQ010161669.1:0-10808 GCA_026167885.1 Bergia puertoricense
ACTGAACATTATTGGCTGTAGGAGAAGTGGTCAGAGGTTAAAACTGTAGTACGAATGAGACTAACTAAAGCAATAAGCCACAAACTAAGGAAAGCTAAGTGGAAGAGTTGAATGATATATATTGAGCATAAGATTTGGTGATAATTACTGAATATTTGAATTTACTGCTTTCAACATTATAACTTTTTTGGTATTGTTCCAGGCTGTCCCAGTTAGGTACGTGTAGGATATGACAAAACTAAATGTTTCAGGTCATTTTTCCCAATTGTCACTAAAAATGACCACTTCTTCTACAAGCTCAATTATTTTTATTCAAAAAGGCCGACAAATGGTTTTGTAATGAAGTTCCCATTGCAACACATATGGCAAGCCGATTGTAGCAAAATTCAATCTCTAAAATATTCCTTTAATGTAATAATTTTTTCATTCAATCCAATCCTCAATTTTTCATTCAACCCAATCCTTTATTTTTTTTTTATTCAATCCAATCCTCAATTTTTCATTCAATCCAATCCTTTATTTTTTTTTCATTCAATCCAATCTTCAATTTTTCATTCAATCCAATCCTTTATTCTTTTTATTCAATCCAATCCTCAATTTTTCATTTCAATCCAATCCTTTATTTTTTTGTTTAATTCAATCCTCTATTTCTTTTATTCAATCCAATCCTCAATTTTTCATTCAATCCAACGTAAATTTTGTTTAAACCTGTTTCCTGTTTTATTCAATCTTCCTGGGGAGAGCGCGCGGCCAAAAGTAGACTGAGATTGTGGAAGAGTCTAGGCCAATCGGGTCATTCAAAATCCAATATGGCGGCCGAATATTTTGATTTGGAAGTTGACTTGCCAAAGTTTCTGCAAAAACTTTTAGATGATACTGAGAAGCTTTTTCAATCTCATTTTGACCTTGAAGCTGCAGAAGCACATGTTGAAGCTGTTGATCAAACCATTGGTTTAATTAGGTCATTAAGAGAATGTTCCAGTCTTAATTCATGGGATAAGGAGAATCTGGCTTCTATTATTACTGCATTTACAAACGTACTTCGTATATTGCGTCGAAGCATTATTACTCCATCGACTGTAGCTATGGATTTTGTTCCACTAGAGACAGAAAAAAGAGAAAGTCGCGGAAGACCGTGTGTCAAAATTCCTGTTGAGATGCTTGAAGAACTGCGAGGAATTGGTTTCATGCTTGGTGTATCGAGATGGACAGTTCACAGAAGAGAAGTCGAGTATGGTTTAGACAAAATGAAGGGTTTTGCCAGCTTATTTGATGGAGAACTTGACAAAGTTATTAAAGGATACATTGCTAACCATGGAAAATGTACTGGTTATAACTTGGTTGCAGGGTATTTGAAGTCCCTTGGATTACGAATTCAACGAAGAAGAGTTAGAGAAAGGTTTGCAAAATTAGATCCTCAGAATAGTGCTTTGAGATGGGGTGTTCTTGTGTCACGCAGGAAATACCACGTGCCTTGGCCAAATTCCCTTTGGTATCTTGATGGACATCACTCCTTGATCCGTTGGAAATTAGTAATCCATGGTTGCATCGACGGATTTTCGAGGAGAATAATGTTTTTGAGATGCAGTTCTAACAATAAAGCAGAAACAGTGCTTGAATTGTTTATAAATGCTGTAGAAAGTGATGGGTGTCGTTGGCCATTAAGGATAAGAGTAGATCATGGTGTTGAAAATGTTCAAGTTTGTGATGCAATGGTGCAAGCTAGAGGAGAAGGAAGAGGTAGCTTCATTGCAGGCCCATCAACGCATAATCAACGAATTGAAAGGCTATGGAGGGATGTTTTCCGTTGTGTTGTTCACCTTTACTACTATATATTTTATGGTATGGAATTGTCAGGTATCCTGAACACTGATGATCCGGTACATTTTTTTACCTTACACTTGGTGTTTCTACTTCGAATTAACCAAACCCTTAGTCTGTTCACTGAAGCTTTTAATAACCACAATGTTAGAACTGAAAAAATTGGTCACCCAATCAGATGTGGTTGAATGGTATAATGCATCATGGAAACCCTCTTTCACATGGAGAGGTTGATGAAGAGCCCAACGATTTTGAGTACTATGTCTATGATCCAGATGGACCAACTCCATTAGATAGTGATAATAATGTTGTTGTGGATGACATTGTCCTGGGTGGCAAAGAAGTAATAGCATCATTTGTTTTGGAAAGGCTTGATCCTTTAAGAGAATCAAATGCTATGGGAATAGACATCTTTCAAGGGGCATTAGAACTAGTATCATTTAAAGTTAGCCAGTTGGCAGCTTTTGCATAAACATCTCTACTGATCTCAAAATGGTATGCAGATATAGCCCTATCTACACTTTGCTTAAGGAGGCTCGAAAGGGTATGTTACAGCTGATACACACGTCAGAACAATGAATCATAAAATAATTTACTGTTTTGGTCACTAAAACAAATTTTAGGTAAGGATATGAAATGGATGTATGACGTCATGTGCGTCGTCATGGCAACAGCAGCCCTCGCCAAAGAAACCCCTAAAAAGTCACTTTTTTTAGTTTATCTCCAAAACTAAGTCAGTGACCAATACTTAATTGTTTTTCAAACTTTACAATATTCTGCACCTACTATGAACTTCTTAAAAAAATCTGAACAGTGGAAATCGAGATAAAGAAAAAAAGGCCTTTTTACATTTTAGCAAAACCCCACTGTTCAGATTTTTTTTAAAAGTTCAGAGTAGGTGAAAAATATTGTAAAGTTTGAAAAAACATTTAAAAAAATATAGGTCACCGACTTAGTTTTGGAGATAAACTTAAAAAAGTGACTTTTTAAATTCCATACATTTTGAACCCCATACAGCTTAGCTGTGAATATTGTATATGACTTATGATATCAATCCTCTTTTCATAAATCTCTTCAAAGGGTTTATGCTTTATTGGTTAGATCAAAAATTATAAACTGAAAGTTTATAAACAACTTTATTTTTCTCAATATGATAAACAACAGTTACATTAAAAGAGCATCAAGAACTATTTTGTTTCTCAAAATGATAAACAACTTTATTTTCTCAATATAATAAACAACTTTATATATATATATATATATGTATCAACTTACAATATATCCATGAAAAAATTTTGCAAATAAAATTTTTCAAATTATTACAACACCCTTTGTCTTCTATTCTTTACCGTGTTTGCCGGTGTATAAGTCGACCCTGTGTATAAGTTGACCCCCTAAGATTTGTTCGAAATTAACTATTTTTCCATATTTTCTTTGTATAAGTCAACTCCAGTTTCTCCACTATTTCACTATCAACGTTTGAGGTAATTTACACTATTTTGTGAAAATTTGTCCATTTCATTACAAAGTTTTTCACAGATATGTTGTAAGCAGTCTCTATATATCCATAATATATAATAAAAAACTTATTTTCTCAATATAATAAACAACAACGTGATTTCCAAATATAATAATCATATTTTTTTGAAACAATCTATACCTTGGAATGAAAATGAGACAAAGTTAACAACCATTTTAGTCAAAATTAATCAAAATTAATATATTAGTCAAATTTGTTGAATTCTACCAGTTAGGAATACCATGATTATTATCCCATTCAATTCATTAAAATTAAAGTCCATGAGTATTAAACATAGTATTCCACTCATTACTATTGAATGTTTTATGAAATGCTCCACATACACATACATGTTTGGCTTAGCCTCCAATTCGGGCAGTGATACATACATAAAATATAAACTGTCATTGTAGGTGGTACTAATAGTATATCATACAATGTAACACTCATTTTCATACTTCTTATCATCTACTAAACACTAGAATTAATTTCAATCGTCTGTAGTAAGGCTGATAGTTGAAAAGTAGACTTAAAACTCTTTGTTTTCTTTTCCTTATTTGTCAACTGATACAAACTTAGAAACTTTTCGCAGACAACACAAAATTGCTCTATTTGAATAACTTTGTATTATTTGCTCCATGAGCTTCTTGTGTTTGAATACTAATAACAAGACAATGCCCATCTTTGGGAAATAAAATATCTTACATGCAAAGCAATAAGTTGTCTGTAATGCAGGTGGAATAAATCAACAAAAACTATAAGCTTGAGCAATATGTGGTGCTACAGATTTGGGCAGTATTTGCAAGCAATTCCATATTTTGCTTCATCCATCTACATGTAAGATGTTGGTACTTATCATTCTACTTTATTAAGCATTGCATGACTTGAAAGCTTACTGTATTAGTCGTCAATTCAATGTTCTTATGATGTGTTTTAGGCCAGCAAACTGACCAGTATTACTGTAAACTCTCCACGAATAAACTGTAACAATAATCTTTTTTTTTTATTTTAAATGCATATGATAATGGTATTATGATATTCAACAGGTCACTAATTAGTATATTATCTTTTGTTGGTATTTTTATACTGATTGCTGTGCTAGAGTCATTTTGCTATGAGTGGGGAACTGCACAGTTGGTACATTACTATGATAAAGCATTGATTTGATTTTTTCATAGGAACTATGGTTATGATTTGATTGTTCTTTTTTATAGAAACTATGGTTATGACACAATACTGCTTCCCACTCACATAAGATCAACCATATCTTATAGTAGCTGTGGTATTACTTTGTTGTTGTTATTGTATATGTTATAGCTATGGTATCTGTGAAATATACCTTACTATTCACTACTAATACTACACACACTGAAAAAAAGTGTTATGAAACAGACTAATTTGTGACCAGTTATTTTAAAGCGATACCCATTTATCATATATTATTCATCCTGCAAACACTTGCGATAACATTTGTATGACTATCTTTGCTGTCAAGCGACTGCTGTTGGGTCGTAGAAGGTGAAGTAATGTTGGTGCCTTTTGTATAAGCCTGCAGAGACCAAACTCGTTAAGTCCTCTTTGCAGATTCATAATGCACTTGTCTGTGCTTGGGTGCACAAGTTTTTCAATGACATCTAGTGGCAAAATAGTTGGCAATTGACCATTCTGTAGTAATCCAACACCTATCATGATTCCCACATGATAATATTCTTCAGCAAGATATTCCCTAAGGCCTGCGTCAAAATACTTCTCTTTCATTGCTATGTTCATCAGACGGATCCACTCCTTTCGTGGCCCTCCATAGTCTTTGGCTACCTCCCCCATAAAGTCTACTTCAAATTTTATACAAAAATCTTCAATTGATTCCAGTTCAGCAAATGTTGTTTTTAAAATGTTTTGTCTGTCAACACAAATATAATTTGTGGTCTTGTCTGACTCACTGGAATCAATAACGAGATCAATATTGGTGACATCTAGCTTTCTGCCTTTGATTAACTTTTGCTGTAAAAGTATCTCTAAAGGATCAGAGAGATTCCTTGTAGTGATTATGTCAACTATATCATCACAAACAGTTTTCCTTATAGATGTTGCCTCATCATCAATCTCAGTAGAAGCTTTAAGATGTTCGTCATCATGGTCATCATCTAGGGAAAAAATGAGTGGTTTGTCATCATCTAAAGCAGAAGTTAAAAGCTTGTCATCATCAAGCACTTTGTCATCATTGCTATCGCTACTTCCTTCTTCATAAAGAAATTCATATCCTTCTTTGACCTTGACATAAAGTAGGCCTTGACCGCATAATTTCTTGACAACAGAAAAGTTATACTCAACACCTCCCCCTCAGTGCTAGACAAGTGATTTTCTTTTGTTTGACTTTCACAAAATCGAAATCGTTGGCTCCAATGATGGGAATTTTCTTGATAAGCAGTTCCTTAATAGCTTCTCTAACAGCTTTCTCGTCGTCTTCCTCGCCTAAAAGAACTATGCCTTGGGCTATTATAGAATCCTATTTCAAGTTATGTTCTTCATTATCTGGATCTCCACCGAAGCACTTGAGTAAGGCACATTCAAATGCTTTTTTGCTTCCCTCTTTAGCTGTTGTTTCTTGCGACCGTTAAGGTTTACAGGAGCAGCAGCTCGCAGTCTTTCCACTCTATTCAGGCTACGACACGTCCCACTTGAAGTGCTATTTCTGATCATACTACGAGCGTGATCGAGTGCTGACTGCAGACAGCCGGACACATTTGAGCCTGAACTTCCACTCCTTCGAGGTTCAGAATTGCTATTTGCTGGCACTGTTGCATCTCTAAGCAGGCTGGAGGCGCTCTCCAACATCTGAGCTACCCGCTGAACTTTATCTTTGTCGAGTTCCATGGAAAAATACGTGCATTTTTCGAATAATAACAGCGTCTTTGTTCAAGCAAGAAGGTCTTGGAAGCGACTTGGCGGGAAAGGAATACACTTTATCACGTGGTCATTGATACTTGGCCGCGCACTCTCCCCAGGAAGATTGAATGAAACCGGAAACAGGTTTAAACAAGATTTACGTTGGATTGAATGAAAAATTGAGGATTGGATTGAATAAAAAAAAAGAGGATTGAATTAAACAAAAAAAATAAATAAAGGGTTGGATTGAATGAAAAATTGAGGATTGGATTGAATAATAAAAAAAATAAAGGATTGGACTGAATGAAAAATCGAGGATTGGATTGAATGAAAAAATTATTACATTAAAGGAATATTTTAGAGATTAAATTTTGCTACAATCGGCTTGCCATACAACACACCATTAAAACACTTTTTTTATGTTGCGTGATACATATCCAACTTGCAAATGATTTTAAAAAATTCAACTCAAGTTAACGTTATTTTTGAGCCAACAGCCAGGGCTTAACAGCACTAAGGCATCACTGTATGTAATATATTGTCTTGACGTCATTGTTACTTTCCTAGCCTCACTCTTTGCAGTGGAAAGCAAGATTGACATTTATAAAATGTAGTCACCGAAACGTTAGTTTTTTAAAAAAATAAACCTTTTATAATAATTTGGCAAAAAAAATGTTCCTGTTTTAGTAACTATGCGAGAATACCACCATAAGTTCCATACAGGTGTGGAACACACAAGTCGGAAACACCCAGTCACTGGTTTGGACACCAGATGCCGTTCTTTGGCAAGTACAAACAAAAGACCAGCAGATCTTTCTCGGTTATAAAGGATACAGAAAATGAGTTCAAACTTTGATTCAAGCTCTTGCTCTTACGGAATACTAACGTTTTAGCTCGTTACTAAAATTAACCACAATAGTTCATTGACTGCACTGGCAGAGTTTCAGTAAACTTTAAGTAAAGCTTAATCAATCATGATAAAAGGAAATATTCTTGTATAAAAAATCACTTTGGTAAACAAAAAATGAATACATTCCATTAGTTTAGATATTGTCAAACCTTGTACTGCATTCCTGCGCTACATTTATATTTCCTAGTTTTACTCTTTTCTATTGTGGGTTATAAAGCATCGTTTTCCTTCGATATGTAATTTCAAGCTCCTTCATTCCAAGTTCTTTTGCTTTCTTACATCTCTCATTCTTCAAATTTATGCAGTTTTAAACAATAATTTCTTATAGAAGGCGCTGCAACTATATGCTTTCATGGCTTATTAAGTTACCGTAAATCCTCGAATAAGCGCCGCACTTCGAATAAGCGCCGCACCTCGGATAAGCGCCGCACCTAGGCCCACCAATTTAATAAGCGCCGCCCTCGAATAAGCGCCGCACCTCGAATAAGCGCCGCGGCGCTGATTCGAGTGGAAACAAATTTTGCGAGTATTTCTTACTTTCACTGCTATGTGTTCATGTTATTCCTTTATTTGAATACTGGTTAAATAATAAATTTTTGTACATTTCTAGTACGTGACTCACTTCATTCTCTTAACGTTATACTTTGTGATGCAACTTGTTTTAAATAAGCGCCGCACCCCGAATAAGCGCCGCACCTCGAATAAGCGCCGCACCTCGAATAAGCGCCGCACCTCGAATAAGCGCCGCACCAAAATCTCGGTGAAATTAATAAGGCCGCGGCGCTTAATCGAGGATTTACGGTAAGTTTTTCACGGATTTTGATGTAATGCACAAAGCAATCGAGACTCCCGATCTTGCATGAGAACTCTAAGAACATAGTATGTCCATAAGACCACAATCCATACCTTCACATAAGTGTAGGTAGGAACTTATTCCGCCAATTGTTTCTTGATTGATTTCGTACTCTGTTAAAACAAAGCGAAATTTTAACTTAAACAGCTATATCATCTAATTTATAACTATTATTAAATAAAGATAACGTATAAAAATTACAGTTATGAATGGTTCTCTCAAAACTATAAAAAATATAATAAGTATTTGTAACCTATCTATGAAAGGCAAAAAGTACTTACCATGACGACACTCAACTCATTATCATTATTATTATTATTATTATTATTATTGTTATTATTGTTATTGTTGTCGTGTGCCTTAAGTGCAAAGTGTTATATTATATTTTTTAAATAGAGTAATCTAGGAAACAATTAACTCATTTCAGAGTCAAATATTATCCTTGATACAGATAAAGTTAATCTTGTGTAACAGTGTGACACTTTTTTTTTCGTTCGCTTAAATGAAATGCGATTATTTGAATACATGTGTTTGAGTCGACTCTTTTGTGTTGTGCAACTTCGTAATTATGAACTCAAACGGCTTTTAGAAAAAATAATTTGAAATGGCACTTGGTTCCAATGAAAAGTTCCAGCTCATAACAATGAATGCTGGACTGGAAAAACAGCATTCTGAAGTGAATATGAGCTTAGTCTCTTAGAAATTATTCTCGCCAAGTTTACATTAAACACATTGAAAATTAGCATATTCATACATGCTAAATTAATTGTAGCGGTTATTAAATGTAGATTTGAAACCTTGAGGGATGTATGGAAATTCCCGGAATTACGAAACTGATATAGTTTTCACATGTCATTCTGACACTGTTGAAATGCTTGGTTTTATAATTAATGAGGCAGGGTTAGGGTTAGGGTTAGGGTTAGGGTTAGGGTTAGGGTTAGGGTTAGGGTTAGGGTTAGGGTTAGGGTTAGGGTTTGGGTTAGGGTTAGGGCAGGGTATTCAGACATATTTTAAAGCTACTAATAAAGTTGAACACTCAAATTGTATAGAGGCAATCAAAAAATGTCATTTAAAATGCTGATTTGACATCCTCAGGGGTCAGGGGAAATTCCCATCTTACATTCTCATCTTACATTCGTCTTCTTTAATATATGAGGTAGGATATTTAGATATATTTTAAAACTGTTAGACATTTTGAACAATTACATTAATATTCCACATCGAAAATCTTTGTATTCGTACATCTTATTTGGCTGTTAGATAGCTAGTTCAAATTCAGTGGGGCAAAGGGAAATTTCCCGGAATTATGAATTTAAAACAATTTTTTAATTGTCATTTTCCGAGAATATTTGCTGGCCGGGTCAAAGAGCAACTTCAGTCTTTAGACCTTCTCATTTAATTCGGTTCTTTGCTATTAGAAGAAAGAGAAGTAAGTCTGAAGTGAATTACTTCAAATTATGGCTGGTAAGTTTATACAATACGTTTGGAAAACAAACAACAACCCATGTTGCGCTTAACATATCATTTGTAACATATAGTTTATGATAAATTTGTTTCTATGAAATTTGTGCTTATCGAAGTAGAATTGCAGAAAATTACCGAGTCCGATGTTGCAGTTCAGACCAGTTAATATTCAGTACGACGATAACTTTTTTTTTTTTTTAAATTAAGAAAGAACAGTTAACAGATATTTTAACACCACTGACTTTCATTTATCTTTATGTTCCACCATTGCCAAATGCCAGTATAAAGGACACCATCAGGAATGCTCCTTGAGATGTTTTAGCAATCTGAAATATTTTCAGTCTTACACTTTATCTTCCAGAAATGCACATATATGTGTGGCTGTAACTTCAGATATATAACATGGTTCTTTATTATGACACTTTCAATGTGATCACTTGAAGGACTGAAACCAAAACAGGGTTGAGGGTGAGGGTTTCGGTTTAATATTTTCATGCTCAAATACAATGTATAATATAACAATTGCGTCATTTATGATTTGTTATTAGTATTTTATCCAGTCAGTTTATCCATTGCTGAGGATGGTTATAGTATCAAAACCCAAACGTCCAGGAATTAAGGACAGATCCCAGTCAGTGACAACTTTTATATATAGGTTTATTAATTCATTCTTATTAGTCAACATGCCTGACTACAAATTAAATATGTATAAAATCGTACAGCCTTTCTCCGTATAGCAGAGTCCATAGAGAATATTCTCTATTGAATCAATATGCAAAGAGAGTAATTAAAGGTGAATCATAGGTTTGGTCTGTAAGATACGTTGTAGTACTAAGGATCACGTCGCAATTTTTTTCTATTTTTATTTCATTTTATTCTATTTTTTATGGCGGAATGCTCTGAAGGCACGTTGTGCGTACTTGGGAAAAACTCCTAGCTATGCCCCTCTTGATATTCACTCAGACTTAATTTAATTTATTGTAAAAAAAATTTTATAGCCATAAAATATATTTTTGTCTTCATCTTTGCATCAAGAAAGTGTTGTTTTAATTGATGCATTTAAAGTTCCTTCTTTCGTTACCTGTGTTTTGTATCCTAGCGTGAACGGTCCATTGAGCGTTTGACAGTGCGACATATGTATTTCAAAGGTGCAACGATTTAAAGATAGTTTTGCATATATGCTCTTCTAGTATTTATCAGAGTAACTAACTTTATGCTCTGGATAATTTTCCTATCTACTTATGAACAACGAATTAGCTATTTTAAAAATGCAAAATTTTGAAAACTAAATTCCTGGACTCTTGGTACTGTAAACATCAGGTCTACGCGGAATCGAATTTCGAAAGTGCAGCAAG
>JANSTQ010161702.1:0-10803 GCA_026167885.1 Bergia puertoricense
ACCCCACTCCATCACCCCCCCCCTCCCCCTCCCCACATATATCAAATTTGGGCATGTGTGGTACTGTACAAGTTGTACTTAGTAAACCTTGCTGGTGTCATAATCTTAAATAAGAATTGAAGAACATTTACCTTTCTACCTGTCACTTCATCATCATCATCATCACTTCCCTCATCACTTATTTCCTCTGGCCTGCACTCCCTTTTCAATCCCCTTGATTTTGCAGCAGCATCTTGCCGAGCATCTTCAATCTCCATTTCTGAATCATTCCTTTCATCTTCCTCTTCATCAGAGGGCATACAGTTAATCAACATGTCTCTGTCCTCTTTGGGGACAGCAAGGGCCTCATTTGCTTGGTGTGCTGCCTCCTTGATAGCTGGATCCAAGTCCTTTGCCTTTTCACCCTCACCAAAAGGCCTGACTTTTCTGTTAGGTGGTGCAGAGCAATAAACATGTTAACTCAACCACTACTTCACAATCACTAAGTGACTGAAGATACTGTACAAAGGAAAAAATGGAATAATGGAAAAGGGGAAATGTTTAAGGTACATTGTATATAGAAGAGGAATCAGAAGATTCTGAGTGAAAAGTGGAAAGTGGTTAGGAAAAAGTGGAAACATGAGGTATAACATGGAGGAATCTAAAGACTCTTGTTGGAGGTAGAGGTGGTTGGGAAGAAGGAAAAAGTAGGAAAAGTGGACAAGGAGAAGTGTTTGAGGAATATTGAGGTGGAATTGGAAGCTTCTGAGTCAAGTTGGAGATGGTTAGGACTATGTGAATGGTGTTTAGCTGAGGTAGGGAATAATTATTTGGACAATTTTTTTGGCATGTTTTTTTATAATTCCTGATACATGTAGGTTTTTTGCCATTTTAATTGTAAACCAAAGAGCAACACAGGAGACAAGATAATACAAATTCGCTCCCCCCCCCCCCACCCCCAGGGTTATGGCACGTCAAAAAAGCCCAGGCTAGATAGGGTTAACTAAGTTTAATCTGTTTAATCTTGTTTAGCAACAAATGCACAAAGTTGTTGGAGCCTTTTTACTGAGCAAAAATATCCAATTTAACTAATCATTTCACCATATCACATACATATAGTGGTTTTCAGAAGGGACGTCAATACAACCTCATACATATACAGTACTACGTAGATATACTTGTACCATGTCTTCCGTGGTCCACAGTGATGTAGAAAATTGGTGGAACTGATGGCTGCCAATGTTCTTAACAGCTGGCCAGCACTTACATCTTATGACTACAGTAAGTGACCCACTTAAAATTTCAACCCCTGCCAAGCCTTATGACTTAAATGAGGGATAGCTGTCTGGTCAGCATCAAATTGTCACAGACCCCAAGTTTTAGTGAGCCAAAATAAGGCTAGGCACTGTCGTGGGAATATGTGAGTGCAGAAGGCACAAACTTTTAGGGGGTCTGAGTGTATACTCCTCTGAAAACTTTTGAAATTTAGGATCTCTGAAATACCACTTATTGCACTTTAAGACTTATGGCTTGCTTTTCATTATATTTCTTGTTTTGTGGCATTCTCACTCTAAAACACAAAGTCGCTTTAATTTACTATTTTGATGCTTTTATCTGAAATGCAGGTTTTGACCACAAATGTGGGTTTTTCATTGGTCGTGGCACATTAGCAAGTTTCTCTGTTCAAATGCAGCTCAGACCACATTGGGAGGGGGGATCACTTGAGGTCTATGGATCACAAGCAATGCTATCCTCACTCCACAAATACATCTACCTCACTGATGAATGCTATTGTTTGCTGCTCCTTCCTAGAGATGCCAACCTCTGGAGATCTAAAACCTGGAGATTTTGCCATCGTTGTCAATGACCCCCCCGCCCAAAACAAAAATGACTTCTTTCAAATAAAATCCATTGTACAATCACTCACAAGGTGGCACAGCAGGAGCGGGAAATTTGCTGGAAACTGGGACGCTTATGTCATGGATTTTTATTAGTTAAATGGAGATCCAATCAGAGATTCGGTTACAATATATCACATGGCTGAGATAATAAATGAAGAAACTTTCTGAAAGCCTTTGTTTAGTTTCTGTCAATTCAACATGTCAGGTGTGGTTGAAAGAAAACTGAAAAAAATGCATTAAGAAACAGTGAAACAAGCTTGAAAAACCAAATTGTTTTAATTTGGAGATACAATTTCAGCCTACAGTGGAGCAAAGTCTTTGAAAGGTTCAAAGTCGCTTTTATCCGGGAGATTTGGTGACCCTTGTGGGAGACCAGTAGTTCTGTTCCGAATCTGGGAGACACCAAGATAATCTGGAAAGTTGGTATGACTGACTGCCAGATGCAATGTTCATTGCTATACTCCCAAAAATCCTCATCACAACCATCCAAACATCCATTGTGTTGTTTGTTACATGTTGCTAGAATTACTAATTCTTATAATTAATGTTCATTATTGGAGATACTGTAAAACTAACACAGAAAAAGAAACTTCCAAAGGAATAATTATTATGAAAGGATTGAGAGAAAATAAGTCAAAATTCATGAATATTTGTGGCAAACGTGACATATGAAGTGTTGCTAAATTCTCATAAATTGCATCAATAGTCAACACAGCTTGCTCTGTGTGATCAATTTCTTTATTCTTACAACCAAACGACTAATTTTGTATTGATTTTGTAAGGAGAAAATAGACGTTGATAAACCAGCTGAGGCTTAAAGAGTATGGAGAGAATCTGTGAAAATGTGTAATTTTCAGGAGATTCTAAATTTGCATGCGGGGCAATGTCTACTAACCACCCGCCCCAGACCTCTTCAACAAATTAAATGCCTACCCTGTCATCACCCAAGCTCGACTTGGTGGATCGCCAAAAAACTGTACATGACACTTGTTTCTTTCAAGATATTTCCCTCTAGTTGGATGATTACAGATTATACTGGGCCACCACGGATGTCCTTCAAGTTGGGCCCACACGATATCAAACAAACTGATCCCATCTGGCTCCACACGGCTCGGGCTTGTTGTCTGTGGCTGTGTACGATCGACAGAGCTTTTCCTCGCCGTTTTAGCCTTAATTGGCGTAAACCCGTTCGCCTTTTCTTGAGGAGATGTACTTTTCTTCTCTTCTGCTGTACTCCCGCAAATCGGAGATTTGCTGTTTGGTTTCTTTGGGCATTTTGTAAAAAAAGAGAAGAGTGTTCCTCGATTGGTCGACATTTCTTGAAGGACGAGTTTCCCGCGGAATTTCGAGTACACGCATGCGCAATACGAAAAGGCCTGGAATGGAAGCGCGCACGAGGCAATATTGACAGTGGGGGCCTAAGTAATTTTCAGATGTTGAAATTTTGCCAACCGCTCCCTCCTCATTCTCTAACAAATAAAAAAAACCCTTATAACATTTATAGCTGTTTTTATATACTCATACAGTTTCAACTCTTTTACAAACCTCCAATGCGAAAACGGGGTGGATCTTCCCTTTCCCCAACATCTACGACCACATTTAATGCTGTTCTATTTTTAGACAGACATGCTATGCCAGTTGAAACAAGCTATAAATTAAAAAGAAACAACATATCAGGACTAAGAACTTAAGTGATTATACTGTTTGTGTATGAGCACTTGGCGCTGTTTTTGTTCGATTCCAAATTTCCAATAGACTTCAGTCATTTTCTGAATGACATTCGAAAACTTGAAGTAAGTTAACTGCCTTTTTAAATGTCAAAAATGGAAAGACCAAGTCAAGGTTTGTGAGCAACGAACATTTGGGCCATTGCAGGTGGGGTATATCTGCGACATTTTGGAGGTGGGGTATATCTGCGACATTTCGGGGTGGGATATATCTGCGATATTTGGGGATAGGGTATATCTGTGACATTTCGCGGTGAGGTATATCTGCAACATTTGAGGGTGGGGTATGTCTGTGGGTATATCTGCGACATTTGGGGGTGGAGTATATCTGTGACATTTCGGGGTGGGGTATATGTGCGACCATTGGGGGTAGGGTATATTTTCGACATTTGGGGGTGGGGTAAATCTGCGACATTTGGGGGTGGGGATGATCTGTGGCATTTCGAGGTGGGGTATATCTGTGACATTTCGGGGTGGCATATATCTGTGACATTTCGGGGTGGGGTATATCTCTGACATTTGGAGTGAAATATATCTGTGACATTTGGGGGTGGGGTATATCTGTGACATTTGAGGGTGGAGTATATCTTCGACATTTGAGAGTGGGGTATATCTGCGACATTTGGGGGTAGGGAATATCTGTGACATTTCGGGGTGGCGAATATCTGTGACATTTGGGGGTGGAGTATATCTGTGACATTTGGGGGTGGAGTATATCTGTGACATTTGGAGTGAGGTATATCTGTGACATTTCCGGGTGGGGTATATCTGCGACAATTGGGGGTGGAGTATATCTGCGACAATTGGGGGTGGAGTATATCTGCGACATTTGGGGGTGGTGAAGATCTCCGACATTTCGGGGTTGGGACGTTGGGTATATCTGTGACATTTGGGGATATGGTATATCTGCGACATTTGGGGGTGGGGTATATCTGTGACATTTGGGAGTGGGATATATCTGTGACATTTCGGGTTGGGGTATATCTGTTATATTTGAGGATGGAGTATATCTGCGACATTTGGGGGTGGGGTATATCTGCAACATTTTGGGGTGGGGTATATCTGCGACATTTGGGAGTGGGGTATATCTGCGACATTTGGTGGTGGGGTATATTTGCGACATTTGGAGTGGGGTATAACTGCGATATTTTGGGGTGGCGTATATCTGTGACATTTGGGGACGGGGTATATCTTGGACATTTGAGGGTGGGGTATATCTGCAACATTTGGGGGTAGGGAATATCCGTGCCATTCCGGAGTGGCGTACATCTGTGACATTTCGGGGTGAGGTATATCTGTGACATTTCGGGGTGGGGAATATCTGCAACAATTGGGGATGGGGTATATCTTCGACATTTGAGGGTAGGGTATATCTGTGACATTTGGGGGTGAGGTATTTCCTCACCCTAAGAAGGGCTAAAGGAACTATAGTTTATTACCGCACACTGTCTAACTGCAATGACTGGGGCACCGATTGAGACGCCCTTAATAGGACTTGATCCAACAGTTATGTCTCTGGGAGCCATCTCACGGCAACCGACGGCCGATTGGTAGACGAATAACGTACGGGAATATATAGCCAAGGTATTGTCCGGCCAGCACCCGCCAACAGAAATCGAACAGAGGCGGGAGACAATGGATAGTGTGGAATAGCGAAGCCGCGTAGCCGCCTTCGGTCGCAATGCCGTATGACCCAGCCGACTAAGAGAGAAGAGAAAAGCATACTAAAACTGTTTACCAACTATAGTAAAATGTAGTCGTGCGTTTGCTATATACTCGCCTTCTCTCGCGTTTGTTATATCTTATAGTGAGAACAGGTAAACTTGCCTGAGGATGCTCCAATTTCAGCCCACTGAGATGCGACGTTCTTGTAGAGCTTATAAACTATTTATAAACATGGTTCAAACATCAAATATAGATTGCTGAGGAAAAGACTCAACTTCATCTTCCGAATGAGAATTTTTTCCAGTTTACAGAGTAGTCATCAACTAACGATGAATTCCTACTTGATTTCATTTATTTTGTTTCCAAATCAGACAGATTAACTTGCATTGTCGATTTTTCAGAATATACAGATCAAGGAACATACTAACGCCCTCCGTTCAGCCAAAACGTCCAGGGCAACATCCAATTGTAAGAACTATACTCTACAAAATATCTTTAACTGAAACACCTGCAAAATGAGTTTCAGCTTTAACATGAGTAATAATATCTTAACAATGATGAAACGGTACAACCGGAAGTGCCAGAACTAATTACAGATGTAACTGCCGAGGAACGTCGATTGTCTATGACCTGGAGGGAGCATGCCCAACGCCAACTGACAGTAAAATACAATAATATTTCGCATGGATAACTCGCGGACACCCAAGACGATGTTCTTTTGTAAGCTTTGCCAGGGCAAGCATAATAGAGCGGCCCTTCGTAAATAACAATAATAACTAAATTTATATAGCGTTCACATCGCGCATTGTTCGTGGCGCTTATTAACGAATCATAATACCGCTAAAAGTGCTGTTAATGCTGACCAAGCTATACCGGCCTTCGTCCTGAAAAAAGTGCCCTCAAAGCTTATACACTAAATACAATATGCCGGCTGCCGAGTAATTAGGGCAAACCTACGCTATGTGCATTGTCTTTTTTCCTCATTTTGTAAGTTAGAATGCGCAACTTAAATATACTGAGCATAACTAAAGATTGGTTGATTGATTAATTTTTTGAGATTGATTGATTGATTGATTGATTGAGATTGATTTGAGATTGATTGATTGATTGATTGATTGATTGAGATTGATTGGTTGATTGATTGATTGACTGAATGACTTCTTGATTGAGATTGATTGATTTACTGATTGATTGAGATTGACTGATTGATTGATTAATTGATTGATTGAATGAATAATCTAATTTAATTCTCTTTATAGGTCACTGTATTTTCTTGTTTTTACTTACTTCAAACGTCTACACCAAGGTTTTTGTACATAATAAAAAGATTGATAAAAGTTTTATTTCATAAGTAATTGTTCACTAAATTTCCAAAGTTCCTAACGGTTCTTCGATTCTTCCCTTAGGACTGAATTTCATAAAATCGTCCATTCACTCCGATTGTTTCAATTTTTTTTCAATTGATCGGGAGGATTAAAGTAGTTTTATTTGTTTCTAGGAACATGACTCAAACGACTTTATTTGCAATATAAAACATTACTTTACATAAGCTACTTTTAATATTAAAAATTAACCATAAAAGTTTTGTAAGAAAACAAGGGCTTGCTGTTGTCATCAAGTAGATGGGGATTCGAATTTTCAGATTTGTACTGCAGTAAAAAAAACCAGAAGTTCGTCTTACTTATATATGCTGCTGGAACGATCTGGACAATAAAAAAGATTCAAATTAACGATCACTCAGGACGGTTACGATGGCTTCAATATACAATATACCAAGTATGCAAACCGGTAATCTCCCGAACCCGATCTTTCCACAAAGACATTTGAAAAGCCAGAAGGAAAATAAGCATCGCAGGGATCATGTGGGACCAGTTTGCTGACGTGCACGTCCGCACGTTTTGAAATTCATTGTTTCGTTTCCGTTTTACTTTTAAATGAAAGAGTTCTAAGGCGTCGCATCTGATCGAGGTAGAACTACTCGTATCTCTAGCAACTTTCAAAAACAAATTAAAGTATGAAGAGCATTTTTCATTCAATTTTAGCTGCAAACTACGGGAAATCATGCTGACGTCTCGAGTCAAAAGACGTCGTAAAGCATGCTTCTATTTTGAGTTTTCTGAAAATGATTGAACATCAATTTCGTTCTGATAAGGCACCATTTTCTTTTAAAGTTTGTGCATATTACACAAAATCAGACGATGTACATCGCGTTTCATCAATCAAGCTCAGCCTTGTGTCTACCTGCACACCGACAATGTTCCCTTCTGTGTCTTTACATTTGAAGTAACAAGCTTTTTCCTGGGTTTCCAGATCCCTCAATGGAATTTTTTTTTTCCCGCGGCGTTGGTACTCATAGCTCTCAGGAAAACATCCACCACGTCCATATTATATCCTCCTGTTTTCTTGTTGCAGAGAGGTTTATTTAAAAAACACGTTATGGTGTTAATTCATGCATTGTCAAACTTCCAGGTCCTCCACGGATTGCCGGCAAGTGTCAGATTCACCAGCACTGGTTTCAGTTGGGTTTGCTCGGCATAACTCAGCTTGACAACTCGGTTCATACTATTAAAAGAAGCATTTCGCCACAATCACAATCATGTTTTTCCAGAAGTTTCAAGAACAATACACAGATTATCAAACAGCCCATCACAATAACCATAAAACTACACTCTAGTAGCAGTTCGTGCATGCTGAAATGGCGTCCTGTGCGCACGACTCGGCTTCTGGAAAATCTTCTTGAGAGCATTATGGCATAAGCCTCTTGCATCGGCTGATTCATTTTACAAACCTCTTCAGGCATAAACAGTTATAACGAAGAGACTTCCTCGGGGGATTTGCACAGACTAGACTTGATAAAATAAAGCCCTACTCTTTAACTGCATATGATAAATCTATCACCAAAAATGTGTTTCTTGGCAGGCTCTGATTGGCTAATAAAGCAACCCGCCGAGTTTGTTGACAAACTTCACACTTAGTCTCTAAAGATTCTAAAGTTAGATCTATTTAAAGATAGCAAGTATAAAAATAGCAATCCAGACCATTATGTATTCCAAAATAGCGCTAGCAAAACACAAGTACTGTAGTCCAGAAGTGACTGAATTGTAACAGTGCAAAGTGGTAATTGTGACACCCTACCTAGGCTGGGGGCAAGCTCGCCCAAAGGAGATCATACCATAGATGGTTACATATTTTCAAATGTTTCAATGGATTTTGCATGTCAAACTTAAACCTTAAAATTTTCAAGGATACACACAATTATCACACTAGGAACAACACAATATGCGACTGCCAAAAGCTAAGCGCAACTGGGGTAAACAAAGACTATCATTTCAAGCCGTCAAAAAGTGGAACTCATTAAGCCAGGAAATAAGATCTGCTAACGGTGAAGGATTTCAAATCTAAATTTTTTAGTCAATGTTAATTAAAGTTTCCCCCTTTAGATTACTTTCTGTTTTAATACTTAGTAATGAATTTACATTTTTATCCATTTTTAGCCTGTCGGATTTTTATGCTTTTACATGATTTTATGAATTGTAATTGTTGTCAGATTTTTATATTTTTCCATGATTTTACGAATTGTAATTGTTATTTGTAACTTTGTATTCAGGGCCTCTCTGAAAATCGCCTCGTTGAGAAAGCATCCTGTATAAATATTGTTATAAACAAATAAAATAAATAAAATAAATAAATAAATAAAGTGCTGTGAGTTATTAGTATTTTGATAGGTGGAGCGACATGGTCAGTTGAGTCGTTGTTATAAGATATAGTTTGGAATAAAGATCGTATTTCCGAAACCGTTGGTATTTAGTGCAAATAGCACAAAGTTTAAAAGATTGTTTACCTCAGTTGTTGCTTCGCTAAGGCTATTAGAGGCGATTTTTAAAATTCATTTTACAATTATTCCGAGACAGAGACCTCTCGCAACGACTGAGAATATAATTGTCAAAAGGAAGCAAAAACTGAGGTAAAGAATCCTTGTTTGTGCTATTTGTACCAAATATTAATTTAGTGATTTCAGTTAAACCATATTCATTCCCACACAAAGTCTTATAAACTGCTAACTCACTCTACCTGATTGAGGAAAGAGGTCAAATCTTTTGACCTCACCACTGAAGGACCTGACTTTTGATGATCCAGGCAACAGTGTTGCGTGGTCCATTCCCCCTCCCTCAAAAGAACACTCTCAGCTAGGACGGCCTGTGGTGAAGTAAGTTGTGCCAGCCACTTTATGTCCGGTCACGTCTACGCTGCAAAAAATTTTAAAACGATGCCTCAAGAGCCGAGCTTGCAATTGGCAGATATCCTTTAGTATCATTTAATAAACGTTTTTTTATAAGAACAATTTTATAAGAACAACGAGGCGCAAAGTTGGCTTAAATAAGAGGAATCGAGGCTCGGATTCCAATACGAATGAAAGCTTTTTTTCATTTTCTTGGGAGATCAAATTGCACAGTCAGTTTCACCCAGAAACCAACACAGATATTGGGGTACAAATACGGTGCATTGTACTGTTTTTCACAGGAGATCTAGCGGAGTGTTTGCTCGTTCATTCCTGGCTGAAAACGAATCCCGACATGTCACTCTTTCACTCCACAACATCAGCAACTGCAATCTAGCGACGTTAATTAAATTAAGATTCTCCAATTTTCGAAGATACCGTATTTATTCGATTAAACGCCGCCCTCGAATAAACGCCGCTATTTAGAGCAGAAATATTAATAAACGCCGCCCTCGAATAATAGACGACATGATTCACTGCCTCAAGGAAGGACAGCCTTGTAGCAGTGGACCATCAATGCTTCGATCGCAGTTGGAAATTCTAAGTGAACCAGACACAAATCCTTTTGAATGTACCAGTTCTGATGTCGAGGAAGCATATCCGACATTACAGCTTTTGGACTCGGATCATGAAGAGGACAGTGACATTGAAATTGAGTGAACTTTATTTACTTTATTCACTTTATGTATTGCAGTAGTATTAACATGCAAATTGTGAAATTGAGAACGATATAGAAAATGACTTTTCAGACAAACACTAAAACATGTTTCTGTTTTTTAAAATTCAAATGGTCAGTTACCATACTATTGTTTGCAAGAAATAAATTGGATTTTAAATAAACGCTGCCCTCGAATAAACGCCGCACTCGAACCACGAAAAATTTAATAAACGCCGCGGCGTTTAATCGAATAAATACGGTATTTATGTTAACTTTGGTGTAGACGCAAGATCAGTTTGTAAGGAACAACTGAAGCTCAAACTGTTGTAAAAATGAAGAACAACGAGGCTCAGCCAAAATTTACTGGTGTATTTATAACAGACCAAACTTTGCTACAGACAAGTAGGTAGTTTATGGATCTTCATCTGATATTGGCTGTTTTTAATATACTAGAGACGGATAATCCGTCCCTGCCACTCAGACAGGGAGGTGCGAAAGGTGCGTACACACCCCCCATGGGCCAAAAAGGTCCGCTTGAAAGGATCTAATTCCCTTAACAAAATGTGAATTTATGGGAAAAAATAGAGACGAACT
>JANSTQ010161713.1:0-10803 GCA_026167885.1 Bergia puertoricense
GGTAGGTTGGAAGAGGGTAGTGGGGGAGGGGTAAGTGGGAAGAGGCAGGGATGAGAAAGAAAGATAGGCAATAAAATTTTCTTTAGTTCTTTTGAGAGCCCCCTAAAAATCCAAGGGGTTTTATTAATGAATCCCCAAAATATAAATCTCTTTTAAGAATGCCAGATATCCATATTTCACACTAGTTGGAAAATTTCAAACTGTTTCGAAAATTTCCAACCAAAAACATTTTCCAACTTCAACATATACAGTACATATACATACATACTTACATAATATATACAATCATGTATATATGACTGCTATCAAACTGGTTAGCTACATGTACTAATCAATCATTAATTTATTAAAGTAATAATTATAATACCGTAATTATCATGTGTTGTATTGATAGTTTGGCTCCAAAGAAGGGTACCTCACCAAGTTGGGACAGACAGTGAAGGTACTGTAACAGCCACCATACTTCAACCCTTTTAGTGCTTCAAAGTTTGAACTACTAGATTAGGGGTTAAGGATATCTATCTCGTTTGAAGTTGAGCTTGAGTTCAAAACTCAACTTGAACTCATTCAAACTTGTGAACAATCCCTCTGCACATTTATTGCTTTGGAACAGTTTGAAGTCTGCCTTCGTATCTAATGTTACCAGCTTAATGTAATTATACTGCCATAAACATTTTTCACTACTTGATCCCATAAAACTGCTGAATTCTGAATTTTTAGTAACATAATTGTACCAGTTTAATAAAAAAGATTTAACAACTTAAATTATTTTCATACATGTATGATCTTGAGCTGCAGTAATGTTAATAGTGCATGAGCATGCATAACTAGCTGAACTAACTGTACCAGTACCAACTATTGTTAATCTTTGAATACTAATCCTACAGTACTCGACTGACATTCAGATAAAATATTTTTTCTCAGTCTACATGTATATTAATAGGACAGTTGTGTGGTGGTATAGTATGGTGTATTTACCAGATTGTTTACCCACTTTCTGTAAAACAGTTAGTGCTAATTGTTCTACTATCCTCATGAGGGACTAGAAAACTCAATACAAAATGCCCTATTGGCAGATACAATTGTATTTAAAATATCACTTAATTTCTAATTTAATAATTTAATCATACTTAATTATTACTAAATTATTTAAACAGCACTAAAAGGGTTTAGAGTCATAATGATATTTAAACATACAGCTAGACTTATTTAGGAGAATTGGGTTGGAAGGCAGGGGGTGGAAACACATTTTGTTGCTATTTTCTCATATTCAGGACCTTTGTAGAACTGCATGCTGATGAAAAGAGGGCCCCAGGTTACCAGGTTGTCAAAAGATACTAAAACAATTGAGTAATAAGAGGAGTGTTAATGATATCAAATATAATTTAATTTCTGTTAAGAAATGTGCCCAGTTAATTGTGCATGTGTTAAGTTGTTAATAAATGTACTATCATGACTCAACTAAAACAGGGGAAATGCATTAACTCAATTTGATCAAAAACACTTGAAAATACACTAGGTGCTAGAATCTAGGTAAAGTAAAAACAGTTGTGAGCCTTTTTTCCTTATAGTGCTGTCAGACTTTACTGTCAGCCAGTTAACAGGGATGAAAAGTAACACTTTTAAATAGTTGGACCATTATGTAACCAGCCTAAACAAAGTATCTACTTGTCTAGTAAAATATGTAACCTAGTTTGAAAAGTAAATGTTTAAAAGACCTTTAAATCATGTTTTACTGATTATATTTTATCTAAAGCTGAATGAAATGAATGTAACCTAAACTTTTCTGTGTAATCTTCAAAAACATTTTTGGCAAGTTAAGTAGATTTGTGAGTGGTGTAACCTGCCCCAATTGTTTGCCCTCACATAACTACATGTATATTAACTGCTTTTCCTTGATGTGTTGTTGTGGACCTTTGATTATATCAGTACTGTATTGTTGCACATGATGCATTTTTTGAATAATGAAAATGAAATTAACCTATTATCAGTGGTGTTGATTTTTTAAAATACAAGTTTTTGATTGTCTGGGTATTGTTACTTCTTTAGTTAAGTAGTTATGCTTCTTTGACTAAGATTCACTAACTCTTGTTTAGTTGTTTTCTTTCTTTCAGAACTGGAAAACACGGTGGTTTGTCCTTATGAAAAATGAGCTCAGATATTACAAGTCAAAAGGGGTCAGTGTTGGATTGATTAGTACAATCATGTTTCTGTTGATCCTGAGCAGTAACATTTCATATTTAAGGGATTGTTCATTGTTTACAGCTCAGGGTGGGAGTAGCTATAGGTGTCTAGAAAAGGGGGATAACATTTTGAGAAAGACTGAAATGTTAATGTAAAAATAGAAAATAAATAAAATGTAATACAGTTTTAAACTTTCTTGGGTTGTCAGTCCGTAAAGTTAATACATGGTAAATGCAATCGGGAGTAACAATATGTTAATATGATTGGGAGGTGTGAAATTAATGAAGCCATAAATATTATGTAAAAACGCTCAAAATATTGGATTATGAGTTGTGTTTCCATGAACTGTGCACTTGTATGCAAGAAAATCTAAGTGCCATTTATTACTACAGAAGTTACATGACTGTATTTACACTCAAGATCCAAAAATACATTCAAACTTGGCAAACTAAACTAGTTGAATAGTTGTAAATTATAAATCCTTTGACTTTGCTCTGGCTTTGTCGATATTTCAAAAGAGTTTCTCTCTAAGGTAAATGGTAGAATTTCCCATAAATCACTTGGGAACTACATTTAATGAATTATGTAATGCCAGAATTCAGAAGCAGAGTTGGTTGTGTTATTGTCTGTACTGTGCATGGTTTCTTTAAATTATAACTTGAAACCAGTTTACACTTGATTCAAAATAATCAGTTTTACACTCAAACTTAACTTATTTTGCAGGATAGAGAAGCAATCAAAATGCTAAACCTGGAAGATTGTTTGGAAATAGCCAGAGATGATACAAAAGGAAAAGCAAATTGTTTCAGGTCTGTAAACCTGCATTTTGTTTATGATCATTTGCGTAAACAGCCAAACTATCATATTTTTTCTGCATGTTTGTTCGAACAGTTTCATACTGTAAACGAAGGATGGACAGAGTAATCAGTATAAATGTGATTTGGTCAGCAACTCTAGTGCACGTAGAACATTTGTTTTGTCCTCATGCTGTGCCTTTCTACTTTTTTGCTTGAAATGGCAACAGCATTTGTTTAGGTATCTCTTTAACAAAGGTCAGAAAGTACAAGTACAGGATTTGTCCAGACCTGTGAAAACCTAGAATCATAATGTAAGCATCTTAGCAAATCAAACTTTAAGTCTGGTCAAAGAAATCATGAGAATGTCATTTATTAGATGACCTTGCAGTAGATTTCGGTTATGAATTTGAAAATCAAAGTAAAATCAATGATTTAAAGCTGTTAAAATATGGTGGTAAGTTTTACTTATCTAACTAAATGCACATGCAAGCTAGCTATTATAGGTGGGCTGACACAGATGTCTTAACTTCTGACTGTTTCGTCTTTTTTCTGTATTGCAAAAAAATTGGTTTTTATCCCCCGAGCAGATTCGAACCCACATCTCCTGGTTACTAGTCAGGCGTGCTATCCATTGCACTATCGAGACTCACCATGCTGGCAACACAGCGAGTTAACCAGGTGAATTGGATAGCTGTGAGGATCCAGCGGGGGGCCCAAATTTTTCTTCACTTAAGTGTTTTATAATCACCCTAGCCACCCTTACGGGTTAGGCACGCACACATGCAAACTATTATGGGTGGGCTGATATGGATATCTTAACTTCTGACTGTTTCGTCTTTTTTCTGTATTACACTCGTCTGAAAAAATTGAATTTATGCCCTGAGCAGACTCGAACCCACATCTAGTAACCAGGAGATGTGGGTTCGAGTCCACTCGGGCATAAAACCAATTTTTTCAGACAAGTGTAATATGGAAAAAAGACGAAAAAGTCAAGCTTAACTAAATGTAAAATCAGTGGAAATTCCTGGAATTTTCTGATTGAAATCAAGTAGTTGTTGTAATTTGTTTGGATGTACAAACCAGGTGCAATACTTTCCGCTAGAAAATTTCAATCTTTTTTTTTCTTTCAATCTTTTTTTTTCTTTCTCGTGTTTAGAATCGTAATGCCCAATAGAACATTCTACTGCTTTGCAAGCTCAGCACAAGAGGAACAAGAATGGCTACAAATCCTTCAATGGAAAATGGTAGGTAGATTTTATGATGAACTCCCTCTACTGACAGAGTGAATTTAGTAAGTTTTAGTAAGTTAAGTATTGTGCCAAAATGATTCCACTAATTTAGCTTGGCTTTTAATCAGTAGGTTAGAGTGGTTAGTGTGCCTGACTTATAACCCTAATTGCTTGAGTTCCAACCCCGATATAACCCTAATTGCTTGAGTTCCAACCCCGATCTGACCACTGTGTAACAACAACAGCAACAATAACAATATTTTATTTAGTGGATTAATTTAAATCAAGTTTCTCTAACCCAGTGGTGGCAAAGCTAATCGAGCCAGAAAGAGGAAAAATAGTTTAGATAAAGAAGAGAGGCACGAATAGATAGTAAACATTATTGGCAGATCGGTAGAAGCTGGAAGGTAATTGAAGTATTTCTGTTTGTGTTTATGTATCAACTAAAGGTGGAGGTGTTGATTTATTTTGATTTTGTTGTTTAATTCTGTCTAATGTTGTTGGCGTATCAATTTATGTATCTTCATTTGGAAGAATCGCAATGCAGTAATCACAGTCTTATGCATTTTCTTGCATTGTAGAAACATGTTCAAGGTCGAGGCCGAACAATGAGTGAAATTTAATCTGAATCTCGTTCATGAAGACGGCAATTATTATATCACAGATAGGCTACATATATATATATATATAGTACACTGTCAATTATTATATCACAGATAGGCTACATAATTATATATATATATAGTACACTGTCAAGTGCAGATCAAGTGGACTTATGTACACATGAAATATTTTGCAATTGTTAACTGTTTCAGCCCAAGCCAATTTATCAACACGTTTCTTCTCCTCACTGTAATGAAGCAAATTAAGTTGTTGTTTTTTTTGAGATGTAAGATGTTGATCACATTCAGCAAAATGACCAAGGTGAATAGCATGTTTATCTGAATTTATTTTAAAGGATGTCGCATTTGGGGCTGAAAGGGTTAATTTCATCAGATCTTTTCCATAGCAGAGCTTGTCAGACAATTTCGTTGAAGTTTGTTTCCTTCATTTCTTGGTGATTAGAGAGAAAAGATACTCAAGAGAACTTCCGTGATTGCTGACATTGTTTTGATCCTCAGAAGGAGCTGTTAATCATATATTTATTTGATACTAAGGCCTACGACGCCAATTTATTTACTTGTAAGTTGCTTTATGGGACCGCCAGTCCAAAGGCGCATTGCAAAAGCAGGGGGGGAAAAGTACTTTTGAGCAAATTTTCAAAGCAGAAAGAAAAATGTACACATATAAATGTGGATTTCTATCAAAGGAAGCAAAACTGTTCAAAGTTTCTATTCATACTCAAGAACAAACCAGGCGTGCATGTAGTTAATGGCTCATTCCGAATCTGACTCCAGTTTCTACAATTATGAACTTGAAGTCGACTGAGAGTTGCTGCGAGAAAATGCAGCAAATGTAAGAAAACTTAGCACCAAGCCTCGACTGCCAGTTGTATGACCATTTTCACATTACCCATAATCCAAGTTGATTTAAGGGGTCAGTTTTTTTTCGATAATCACTGGGAAAACAAAAATTACCATTTCCTATTGTATAACCCCCCAAGATATAGAACATTATGGTAATAGAGAAAAGGTCAATTCGCCAGAACTGTTCAGAAAAAGGGCTATAGACCCATCTCACGAACCAGCCATGTGGAACAAATCCATTGTTATTGCCTGGCAAGCCTCGTCATGGTGACGAGACTTGCGGGGCAACAACAAATGATTTGTTCTACATGACTGGTTTATTGATTGAAATGGATCATCGGAAAGCTTATCGACTATGATCGGTTTTATCGAGTATTGAAAATGTTAATTAACTACACGTGGGAACAAGTCGTGTCATGTATCGTGCTGTGACCACAAATGACGAATACAAATTGTGAATGTAATTTATTTCTTGGATCCAAAAACTTTTTAACTGTAAAAAACAATCACGTAACTCAAAATTGTTCTGTTCTTGGTGAAAGGATATTTTGCCTAAGGGTTCCCATAAAACAACTATAGTTGTATGTCCGTGGACCTCCATAAACAGAAGGTGCCGATAGTTGCCATTTTTGTTTCCATGGCAATGTCGGTTTAGCATTTTAGATGCGATTCTTAATTTTTTTTCAAAATGTTATCATTTTTCTTTTCATGGGAAAGATCATCGCCTAGTTAATAGGTTTTTTATTGCATTCGTAAATAATGTTAGAACTTTCTTGGTGCAATACTATAGTTTTGCTAGGAAAATGTTTATGTGCACTACTAGTTAAAGTTCATATTTCATATGCATTGTAAAATTAGCCGCAAGTGGTGGTCATTGGGCTGTCTTAAAAAATACGGGTCAACCGGCATCTGTTGAGTAATTGGCACGTGAAGTCGTCTAAATTTACACACTTGACATTCAAAATATCTTATAAACGAAGCGAGAAAAACATCTTCATCGGCCATACACTATTAATTCGCCACATGTATCAGGGATTGTTTATGTGTATGGCCATTCAAGAATGAATGGTGTGATCTGTAAAGGAACAACACGTGATGCCATACAATCCAAGATCGTGGATTTTGGATTTAATTTGACAAATTAAGTAACTTACCAGTACATAGTTTAATTAAGGTTGTCAGTATTATTCGTAATAATCAGTACACTAGTTGGGTTAGCGTCATAAGCCTAATTCTTGGTAGATGTAGAGTCCCTAATCACTTTCTTCACTTTTAACACCTGAAGCACTTCTTCCCCTTCCCCGGGAACTTACACGAAAATTGTCCCGGACAACGTTTAAGTGTCAAGAAAGAGACTTAATAAGAGGAAATAATTATTAAGAAGTAATTTTAAATAGATATATTTGCATTAATATTTTCATTGGAACAATAACGTGAATAATTACTAATAATGTATCCTATATCAGTTAAGGGTAAAGATCAGTTTTAAAGCAGGACGACTCGTGCCTAATTTGAAAACAAATATTTTTACTTTGTGTACGTATACAAACGATTGTAAACAGTATTATGTGCCACTCATTTTCATTTATACAAGATAGTCATTATCTTGCTTGCTTAAATTACTGTGAAATTTAATTTATTAAAAACCTGTGTTTTATTCAGTGCATTTTTGTCATTATTTTCATTTGTGGTAGTGGGTGTGCACAGCACAACCCGTTCTTTTCTGTTCTTTTACCTGCACGTCACTCCACTTTATTGGTACGTCAACAATATGTGCATTTGTACAGTGCATGCATTAGAATAGACCATGTAACCAATAGATTAATCCTGGCACATCCGTCTGCAGTGCGTACTAGCATTCAGACTTACTTACATTAAGCTGATGCTTTGTGTTTCGAATGAAGGAACATCTCTACTAACTTCAATTAAAAGTTAGGCAAACTTTGCTAATTTTAATTCTCGTGTCAACTATTATAATTTAAAAATAGTATTAATTTTTGTTATGTTTCGTTTGCAAAATAGGCTGCTGCAATATTTTTTATGTACAATATTAAAATAGAAATAAAAGCATGCCATGAAGTTTCATTATTTCAATTGACATGGATTAACAATGTATATAATTTGTTATACAAAACACTAAAATAACACTGGCTTTCTCTGACAAGAAGGCCAGACCTATTATTATAGTTTATTATAAAGTGCTTTTTGAACGTGCATGCATACTCTAAAAAGCCATCTAACACTCGATTTTATTTGAGTTCTTTAATTTCAATTAATTCTTTAAAATGATTTTAACGTTACACGACTCCACAAGCTTAGCGCTTTCTAATAATGTCATGTTTGAGTAAAAGTATTGAGCTGTTATTTGTATTTTATTTAATATAACTTTGATAGTTCATGCTTGTTACTTGATGCAATATTTAATAATTTTTAATAATATTTTATTAAATAAAGGTATCATATTGTTATTTGTACTATATTTCATTTAATTTTAAACATTCATCGTAAATGTTACTTAATGCAATATTTAATAATTAATATTTTTAATTTGATATGTAATTAAATAGTACCTGTCTGCCTTAACTGTGCTCAATTGGTGTGTTTTACTTTTAGGACAATATCAGATCAGGGCGAAACAGGTTATCAAGTGTGAGGTCTGTAAGGTGACCCAAGCATTGCGTTCATGTTCCAAGAATTTAACAAACAACAAGATTGCTAGTTCAAACTTTATTGAACATTGTAACTTATAAATGATAATTTATAAACACTTTATTGTTTTTATCTCCAAACTTAAGAAAGTTTTTTGAGTGAGTAATATAATGAACAGACTTTATGAATTACAACCAGTGATTAATAGTTGATTAATATATTAACATACTGGTCCCAGTTCCTCAAAACTGGATTAAAAGGATTAGTGACACGAGATCAGGTCTAAATTTTAAAAAGGTTTTACCACTTAGAATTAAATTAATCTTGTTTCGTGAAATACGGTTTTTCAAAGGTCGAACTTTAGTCCAGTTGAGTAGTCAAAATTTTTTTATGAAATCAATTAATTTCGGAGCTGCTGAACTCGGATAATCTTCGTTTAAACTTTTTAGAACTTAAATTACAATCTTTTTGCGCGTTTATTGTATGGCGCGAGCGTGCATCTTGTAATTCGAAAGCCATGCCATTTAAATGCACAGTTTTTGAATGTTATAACGGCGCGGCATTAAGGATACCGAATCTTCAAGCTCAAATATTGTGAAAGACAACATAAAAAGGGGAAATTTCTGAGAAATGTTTCCGAATTCACGAACACGCGACTAGAAATAAGCAATAGATACTCAATATGACAGACACTATAGTTCCAAAAATTAACCGAAATAAAACTGAATATTCCATATAGAGAGGGAGGTCTATGTGAAATCTATTCAAGTTATATTTAGAAGCATGCCTACAAATTAACGAAATGAAAGAGGGTGTATCAAGGAACAACGGCGTAATAACTTAACTGGCCTCACAGCTTGATTGGCTTGCAGCTTTTTAAAAGATATTGTTTCGCATATTCGAGTTAAACAAACATTAATACGTTCAATATTAAAGAATAATTAAGGATTATTCCACCCTCCCCAAGTGGTATCCTGAGAGATTTATTGCGGTATTCTTTTGCCGCTGTGTAATCGTTCCGCAGTTGAATAACTTAACTCTTCGTTTAGTGAAAATTCAGTCGCGAAAAACTTTAGCTTCTCGTCACACTGTGATAATGTTCCAACACGATGGAATCTTTCTGCCATCTTGAATGAATCTCTGACCCCAGGTTTAATGACGTCATCATACATAAAATCTGTTGTAGGTTTGTTATGAGCCTAGAAATTTAAATAACACGGACTGCAATGGTGTGATCTCAAATCGCGTCGCAAACTTAGTATTCCTTTGTCATTTCCTCTGTTAACACTTCTTTTGCTCGTGTTTATGCTTATCTCACAAGCGTAAACCCGACTGAGTTTTGAGGAACTGCGACTTGGGAGCCAGACAAATTCTTGTTTTAGAAATCACGGGCGCTGAGTGTAATGGATGTTAAATAAACATAAAAGACCTCACACATTGTTCGTTTCGATGCCTCGCACAGCCGCCATATTGGAATTATAAAGCAAACCGCGCGAGCCTGTGTTCTAAGTTATTTTTGTCTCGATCAGGAGTCAGGACTGCAAAGTTCTTTTTTAAGCGATCAGTTACCGAGTTTGCCCGAAAATTTTCAATTTAAACGACATAGAAATGTTCGTATAAAAATCGTCGAAACATTTTGTAACCGTGCGGTTTTCTAAATTTGAAAGTTTGCCTCAAGTGGAACCCAGGCTCGCTCAATTTGCTTTACAGCTTGCGAGGCAACGAAAAAAACCAACACGTGACTTTTTTTATGTTTATTCATCCTTTATTACACTTAGTGCCCGCGGCTGAATGACAGTTTTAAACTTTTGTGGAGTTAACACTCTTTCTTAATGCACTAGTCACAGGTTTGATCACGGGCCGTGGGATTGTCAATGTGTTTGTAGTTTATCTATAGGTGCCTTTAAAGTGTTGGCTTTTCTGGTATGCCGGTTCACTTCTGGTGCCTGCAGATCAAACCACGGG
The DNA here is from genome assembly GCA_026167885.1 of Bergia puertoricense. Taxonomy (NCBI): domain Eukaryota; kingdom Metazoa; phylum Cnidaria; class Anthozoa; order Zoantharia; family Parazoanthidae; genus Bergia; species Bergia puertoricense. The sequence goes on from JANSTQ010161713.1 coordinate 10,291, forward strand.
CGGTGGGAAACGTTGGTTACGAATATCAATGAGATATTTAAATGACACAAAATAACTCAAACCTTTGTCGATGTGTGTTTATTTCTGCTCACGAGGTCCTATTTCCCATATAAACCTTATCTGCAAACCGCGGTCGGATGTTCTGTGTTTATTTTGAAGTGAATTTTTCCACACACTCGAGTCGCCATTTTCTCTTCGTATTCAATTTGTAAACCTAGCCCCAGGCCACGCGAAAGAAGTCCACAGCGCGGCCTATTTAATGTTTACGTCATATCAAAAATGTAACAGAAGAAGAAAAAATAACAGGGTAGGAGATTTGCGGCGATCACTAAATCATGCGTGTGCAGGGCACTATTCCATACAAGGAAACCTGCCTGGCTTCTCCTGCCGTTTTCCTCCAAATAAGGAAACCTGCCTGGCTTCAGTTTCACGACGGTGACGTTTCACCCGTGCACGCGGATGATCCACTGGAAAATGTCACATGTTGTAAATAAGCATTTCTGATTGGCCAAG
>JANSTQ010161735.1:0-10802 GCA_026167885.1 Bergia puertoricense
TTCCCTCTCCCTCTCCCTCTCCCTCTCCCTCTCCCTCTCCCTCTCTCTCTCTCTTGACGACATTACTTGTTTTGGTTATTTACGAGTCATATCTTCAGCTCAGAAATTTCGTGGACCATGAAAAAAGACACCCTTCAATTGAAGCAAGATGGTTTCCTTAAAAGTGCCATTGGTGCAGTTCATGGCTTTTACAGAGAAGAAGGGTATCTTTCAAATTCTTTCCCGTTCCTCAATTTCCCAGCCAATTTTCCTAATAGATCTGGATTTATAGACAAATCCCTTAAAAGTGCGATTGGTGACATTTCTTTATTGCTTTTACAGGGAAAGAAAGATGGCTTGGATGAACATTTAAAGAGCGCTATCCAATTACACCTCAACCTGGCGTGTTTCAAAATCCGGGAAAATGAGAGTCGCTCAACATGTATTAACGGAGTTTTCCTGTGGAAAATCAGCTTCTACAAGCAACAATTTGAGCACGCAGTGACATCGCCAGAGGAGCTTGCCATCTTCAGCCCTCCCTTCTACACATCTCAATATGGATACAAGCTCAGACTCAAAGCTTATCTGAATGGCAGAGACAGAGGAAAAGGAACTCATTTATCACTCTACATCATTATTATGAAAGGGGAATATGACGCTTTATTAGACTGGCCCTTCAAGCAGAAAATAACCTTTTATCTTATTGATCAAGGTGAAAACAAGAACCACAGAACGCACCAATTGAGCCCCAATCGCTCGCTTCCAAACATTAAGGTCGTATTTAATCGTCCTTCAGTTAAAGAAAACTTGGGAATCGGGAACCCGTGCTTTGTTCCACACGAAGTTGTCGAGTCAGGTGAGTATGTGAAAGATGACACTATGTTCATTAAAGCCATTGTTGAACCAGCCAAAACAACAAGTTGACTCACCAAAGAGCTTCAAACAACGGCTTCGGAGATCAAAATATCGAACGAAAGCTTGTTTTGAAGTCAGTTCTGGCGTTCTCCCTTGAATGGCTAAATTAAGGTGATTGGGAAGGTGAAAGGTTCGGTGTGGAGCACCCTGCAAGTTCCCGGAATCTTTACGATTATCAGGTCCAGGTTCACTTTCAAAACTTTGTTATATAAAAACTGGGTTGGGATTTTTTGGTATTTCTTCAGTAAACGGGTCCATTTCATGTAAAATAATTAATATGTATTGCACATGATAGAAAATTGGTTTGCATTTTCGAATTTTCTTCAACATCACAGACGTTTGAGCTGTTAATCAAACTGAAAACAGCGAAAGAAGTTTCTAAATTATTAGGAAACAAGATTCATTAATAAAATGTTTTAGAAACAAGTTAGAATAATTAAATAGTTAGATATAAACTAAACTTGCAAACGATGTAAATGCAACTTTCAAATTGAAGGTTTTATGCGCTCCGTCTATTCAGTTCAAAGAGATGTAACATTTTGAAAAGGTAATCGATCTTCTCAAATTGTGTGAGTTTTGCTCAAACTTATCAGCAAAGATAGTGCCAGAAGAGTAAAAGTGTATTAAAATGGCAGTTTGACATATTTAAAATGTCTGTTTAGAAATTCTAGGGGAAAGTTAAGATATTTGTCCTGTTCAAACCTATTGTTTATTTGCGACTAAACCTATAACTTTTCATCATTTCAAGTACAACCATTTCACTGTCTTAACAATCCAAGGTTTAGTCACAAACAGCGCTAATGATTTACATATAAACTAAACTTGTGAACAATATAAACACACCTTTCAAGGTTTAGTGCGCTCCGTCTATTTCAAAAAGACAAGGTAGCCGTTTCAAATTGTATATGTTTGCTCAAACTTATCAGCAAAGATAGTGACATAGAGGAGTAAAGGTGTATTAAAATGGAAGTTTGACATATTTAATATGTCTGTTTAGAAATTCTAGCCAGGAATTTTCATGGGGGACTGCGAGCCGACATCATAGCGGACTCGGGGTATAATTTTTTTGGGGGAAATTTTTACATTTTAAAACGCTCGAGATTGTATTTACCATGTAGATTATAGAGATTGTTTCACAGGTTAAGTAAAAAGACCTTTTTGAAAAAAAATATTATTTCTTATAGCAAACCTTATATATTAACTGAGTGGACAGCTGCGGACCTTCATGGCCGGGGGGGCCTGCGCACCCCGTGCACCCCCCTGCCTACGGGCCTGGAACCTATTGTTTGTTTGTTTGCGACTAAACCTATAATTTTTCAACATTTCAAGTGCAACCATTTCATTTTTGCAAGAGACTGTACTTAACAATCCAAAGTTTAGTCACAACAACGCTAGTGATAGTAAAAAAGAACAAACATGCAGTAGTCTTAGTAAATAAATAAAATAAAATAAATTACGTTTTCCATTAGCCTGGTCATTATTAATCGATGTGGTGATGTCGAGTGAGTCTTTATCATGAAACACGCACAACATTTCTACCAAATCACGAATCGTGCATGTGCATGCTCCTTGGAGCTGTCTTGATTCCAGTTTGTTATAAAGTTCATATTTTAAGGCTTTGCTTGGTCTGCATTTTTACGAATCACGGTTTAAACTTTTGGGATATTTAAAACTTTTAGGAGTATTCCTGGAATAATATTAAGACGATTTTTCCTAGATATTTGTAGCTCAGAGAGCTATAACAAGGACACGAGGTTAAGCCAAGCCATTTATCTCGCCCCAGGGTCCTCTCTTCCAATATGGCGAAATGAAATGATCAGAAGATAATTCTGCCATAATTGTTTCATAAGCACGAGAGGAAACCCTGGGAGGCAAAGCTGCGCGGACCGTTGCTTTTTCACACTAATTAACATAGTTAGGTTTCTCTCTCGTTTTGTGTTTGTTAACGCGTATAATATAAGAAACAACTAGCGCGCAAGGTTTTTAGATGAATGCTGTTTAAAAGGGCTTTTTCATGGCGGAGTAAATGGCTTTTCTCTTTTACAAAGAAGTTAAATTTTAAAAGAAAACATTCTACGCCACCAAAAAGACCCTTGAATAATAACTTCTGCTGATGTTCGGTGCGTTTTAAAACAATTTATTACTTCATGTTCCTACCCGGAACACTTTAATTTGATAACGACAATCCAACTTCATCACTGCCTAATAAAGACCATCCGTACTATACTCTCCTCCTACAAAACTAAGGTTGGTATCTAAACAATACCTATTTATAACTATTTTACATCAAAATTTAGTTTTAATGTCAGTAAGACATTACTTCTCAAAAGCTAAATCGACGGCGGTGGTGGCGTTGCGCACGCGTAGATAACGGAGCCCGGTTGTTCGCAAGGACCAGCCACCCATTTCCCACTTGCGTTCAGATCCATCTTAACACAACCAGTCGAGCTGTTGGATGATGTTAAAGCCCAGTTTGTGTAGAAGGCTCGCGTCCCGTCAACCCAGTAAAACTGACCGTCATCACTGAAACATAGCGTATAAGAGATAAATGAAGAGGACCCGGTTGTTCGAAAGATGGCTAACTTTAACTCTGGGTTAGACGAGTACCCTAACTAATTAGTATACCAAGTTTGGTTAGTATAACTTTAATGTTTCTTGAGAAAAGTGGCCGCGGGCACTTTCTGCCCCCTCCCTCCCCCGGGCCCAGGAACCACAAAAAAGCCCGGCCCAGATAGGGTTAAGGTGGGTAAGAAGGTGGAGCTTTAAAGTGTAGAATGTATATAGCTCTCCTCGGAAAGAAGACGAAGTCGCTTTCGCCTATGATGGAAAATTAGCCTCAAACTAAGTTCCCGGCTAATTAATTAAACTTCAAAGTACTATTTGAAAGGTATCGATCTTAAAACTTTAATCTTGAATTAAAACCAGGGCTCGTGCCGTTTGCTTTGCAAGTCCAATACGGCAGCTATGCGAAGCAACCAACTAACAACGATGTTTGATGTTTATTGATCCTACGCAACACTCAGTGCCCATGATGAAAAGAGAGTTTTTCCTTCCTCAGCTTCGCAGCTGAAATTACATCTGTAACAATGTCATATCGGAACAATGCCTCTATCAAACTCACCTGTTTTTACGCAATCCAAACCACATAAACTTAGCTCTTGGGGCCTGAAACCTTGCCAGCCTCCAGACAAATCCATTTTGGTCTTCATCTGTCAATGTGGCCAGATCTGCGAACAGTTTTTGACAGCTGGTGCGTGCTGTCTGCCAACTAACGTTTTGATTTACAATCTTGTAACAGGAGTTTCCAGAAGTAGTCCAACCATTGGGACACCAACGGTCTGTGATTGGACAAAAGCAAGATTATCACGTAAGGCTAGAAGACACTTTCCAATGGATTAAAGTCCATTTGTGAACCATGCTACTTACTATTTATCTAGTTTAAACTTTAGCATCCCAACGAATATTATCATTTTAGTTTTAACCATCGTAGAAGGTTTGTATTGCAAACCGAAATATTAGGCAAAGTTTTTATTGTTTTGTTCTAGTTTTCTACAGTCTTTTCTCTTTTTCTCGCCGTACGGGTTAACTTGCAGATCTTATTCAAATTAATTGATGTCTTTTGAAGAAGTTTGCTGAACCAGGTCTGTAAAAGATCCGGTACTCTCACAGATTTGTAGCAGTGGTCCTGCAGTATTTCTAATTTTTGGAATTTAATCTTTACTCTCACTACGGGTATCACGCGGCAAGTAAAATTTTTCCAGAAAATCTCGGCTAACTTTTTTTTGGCATTGTTTTGTCTATAATCTCACAACTGGTGTTGAAATGACATTGTGTGCAAAGCTCTCGACTGCACAACTACCAACAGACACAACCCAGTGTCCGCAGCCTATAACTCCAAAACTATTAAAGTTATTAATACTAAATTTGCCATGGTAAAACATTAAGAAGTGAAAACCAATTTAATGATATATTGTTTTGTCAGCTATGACGTTATATGACGTCATAAATCCGCCATTTTAAAATTGTCTGGCGGCCATCTTGGATTTTTTGATAAAGATTTTTTTAATTAGAATAACCAAAGAAAATTCTGAAAATAGAAGAAAACACGAATGACCTGTCATTTTAAAAAGGGTTGCTATGGTAACGGGGTAATTAGTGAATGGGGCAGCGCGAGAATAGCTAGGCACTCAATGGGCGGAAATGCAAACCCGACCAAAAGCCCAGGGTCGAAAATTAGTTCAACACAAGGTTGAACCCATAGAAATTATGTGCGAACAAGTCGCAATAGGCCCGAAGACATTTTAGTTTTACCTGCGTGAATTATGTATGAGTTAATTCCAAAATGTCCATCCCCCCTGGCATTTAACATTTTTTTATTTTTTGGTAAAATTCCCCGCCATGAAAGCCCTTTCTTTGGTCAAATGCCCAGCTCTCAATGGATTCCTTAGGGGTCAAATGATCGGTCATCAGAAGCGGCAAGATCTAGACCGGTTTCCGGAAACCTTTCCGAATTCTTCAACAATGAAATTTTTACTTTTTTTATAGTAGAACTATAAAAAAAGCATTGAAAACAGAATTATTGTTCAGCGTCAAAGTCTGAATAGTTTCCTGGGTAGCATGGCCCAAATCCTCCTACAAACTTATGCTTTAACGTTCACAAGTTCCGTTATTGCAGAAAGGGACACTTCAGTTATAAGGAGAAACACGTTACAATTGCATGTAACAATCGAATATATTCATTAAATTGGTGTAACAGAATTCAAACAGAATTCAAACAGCAGCCTCAGTTGTATCACAAAGTGACATCTTTTTCTGTTCGATTAGGTCGATCATCCACACTAATCCAGATTTAAAAAATCTGTTTTCATCATTTACCCGGAGCTTTGCGATACGCTCTCCAGAGTGGATAAATTTGAAAACGGAGTAGTGTGGACAGGGAAAACGGAGCTTTTCGAATACGCTGACGTCACATGAGTCATGTGATTCAATTGGGCGTTTGAGCGATTTCTCCGGCTAAATATCGGGTAGTGTAGACGGGGAACATTTTATCCGGTTCTGTTTACCGTGTTAGTGTGGACGGAGAACTTTTCCTCCGTTTTAGACCTAGCCGAATTAAAAAAGATGCGTTTTCAAATTTACCCGGCGTAGTGTGGACGCAGTTTAAGTCTCCTGTAAATATTAAACATGTAATGCCTCTGAAAAAGTAGGCAGCAATCTCTTAATTGATAGTTCTTGTAATTTATATTCTCGTATTCTATTTTATGTTTTTATTATATAATACTTAACTGATTTCACGATAATGCACGAGGCTACAAAATAGAAATGAAAATGACGCCTTGTAGCGCCTTCTCGATTGATGAATGATTCATATTATTAGGATGTAAAAACTGCTGCGAAGTTTAACTCCGGTGTCAAATGCCCCGGGTCACGATCTCAAGAAATATCAAATTCCCGGATATTTGGGACTTAACTCAAGTCAAATCCTCGGGGGTTGCCAGGGCGGAAATGGGCAATTTTGGAATTAACTCATATATTAGTAAAATAGAAAAAACGCTGCGTCATCTTTGCTTTTTGTGTGTGTGTGGGTTGCAATGGGGAAGCGCGAGAAATAGCCAGGCACACAACGGGCGGAAATGCAAATGAATGCAAACCCGACCAAAAGCCCAGGGTAGAAAATTAGTTTAACACATGGTTGAATGTGCGAACAAGTCGCAATAGGCCGGAAGGCGTTTAGTTTACCTGCGGGATTTAAGTAAAATACAAAAATCGCTTTTCAGGTTTTGTTTATTCTGATGTCAGAGAAACGCTGGCGTTGTTAAATGTCTCAAGACTTCCATGCATGTGGGATCTTTGTTTGTCCCGGTGTCAGAAAAACGTTGCCGTTGTTAAATGTCTCAAAACTTCCCTGCATGTAGGATCATAATTTGCCCCGATGTCAGAGAAACGTTGGTGTCGTTAAATGTCTCAAGACTTCCATGCATGTAGAATTTTTGATATGAGAGAGAATGTTGGTCTTTTCAGTCTCTCAACCCCATCAAGATTTCAATTCCGGGGACTACCCCTTGCATGAACTCTGCTCTTGGGTTCATCAGATTGCAGGGAGTGCACATGGCTAGGCTTCTGTATATTCTGATTCTTTTATCTTTAAAGGAATGTTGCGGCTGGTAGCTGTACCCACAGACTCACCTGAGGATACTTATGTATCGAAAAGTTGTGTGAGGACACCAAGAGCAGAAGAGTAAAGACAAAGACGAACACGTAGGGGAAAGAGAAACCAGAAACTGAGCTGAGCTGAGTTGAAGGCGAGACTCAAACTGACCTCTAAATTGAATGATGGCGTCGACAGGAAGAAGGAAAGATCGTCCTCCAAGAGGTGAAAAACCAAACGAAGATCTTTTTGACTCACCAATAAAAACACGAACAAAAGCTAGGATTTGTAGTTCGTTCCATTTGCACTCCTACATACAAAGCGAAACAAAAACAAATGATCGGTAAACAAAGAAAAAGAAAAAACCGAAGGCTGCTTTTCAGAAAGTGTTTTCCACTTGAGTCGCTGCATTTCGTACCAGGCGCTCAGTTTAAGTCCCTAATAATTTTTTAAATAAAAACGGCAATACTAACTTTATCTCCTGACTTTCGATATTTCCCGAAAAAAGTAGAAAGCTGAAGCTTAATTAATTAAATGGTAATTCCGTATCGAATTATTTTCGCTTCAAAAACATTATATCCTGCTTTCATATTTTCAGTTTTTTTATAAAGTATAACTATTTCATATTTTATTAATTTTAAATATTTAATTTTTTGCAGTTTCCCATTCCCCATTCCTCGTTTTTGTAACATCCTAAAAAAGGTGTGTTTTCAATCGTTTCGAACAGATTTTTACATTGTAGGCTCATCTAAAATGTCTTGGCAGATTTTTCCAAGTATAGTCTGGGAGATACTAGGGCAAATGCCCCATCAAAATATCTTTTTGTCTTAAATTGAGGCGGACAAAACGTTCCTGCGATGTAGATCTTATATAAAAGAGGACATAGGTCCTCCGCTATCTAACATGGAGCGAGGCCGATAACCGACTAGTATTCAATTTTCCTACCTCCGACACCTGGCGCTTTGGTTTGCACGAATAAACACAGAAGAGAAAACAGCATGCACAAATACATGACTCAGCCCTCTTGGAACGGATAGACGTCCTGCAGCAAACGCATTCAGCAAGTATTGAAACAATACTCAAATCAATCGAATATTTATACTTTAAACAAACCTTTGTCGGAAAAGAGTTCAAGGATATTATTCAAAAAGGAAGTCTGCTTGCATCAAGACTTTTTCCGCAAAGCAAATATTCCTATCTCGCTAAATGGGTTAGGGTCAATGACACTCCTTTGCAGTTTGATGTATAGATAAGGCACTGATGTAAAATAAACAAACATTTACGTAATCATTTTGCTGTTTACTTCACCAGAAAGTGAAATCAATTATCATTAACACCAGACTGTCTTTTTTTCGCATCTCCTTTGATCAGGGAAAACGTAGATTTGACAGTCTTTATTTATAGCGATGAAAGAGAATACCCTTTATTTATAATACAATTTAAAAAATAGGTAAAAAAGCTTACAGTTATATGCAAGTTAAGAACTAAATTACAAAACAATACTAATAATAATGATTGCTAATTAATTGCAAATTTATAGTTTAAAAAAAATTCATTTACAAACTTAGTTTGAAAACGCTCCTTAATTTTGAGGATCCATGGCAAATTCAACTTAAGATACTTAGGAGTACAAATTTGAAATTCGGTTGACGAAAAAATCTAAATTCTGAACAAGCGACTTTTCAAAAAACACCTGAAATCTTTGATTTTCTCTAAATATTACTTTAATCAACTATATATAGCATATATAGTTAGAAGCTTTTTTGTGTGTTTATGTAGACTTGGTGTAGACTATATACATCATATATCATATATAATTAGAAGCTTTTTTGTGTGTTTACTTGACTTTGTGTTGTCATTTTTTTTTGGTTTAGTGTGTCGTGTTCTAAGTTGATTCCGACCCTTTCACCAATTTTTAAATTTTTAATACTTAAAAGTAACTGTTCTCTGCCAGCCAGCTCGATTAACCCCGAGGTTATTTTGGATGACACTTACTTTCACCTGTTTTATTTCAGTTATATTCTATTTATGATGTATTGTATTTAAAGGTATAAATAAAGTCTTTGCTGTCTGTTGTAGGTTCACTTGGTTCAACCGAACTCCCTGAACACAAGAAAAGTGCATAAAACATGCAGAGTTTGACAAACGCAGTGTCATATTTGTTGAAAAATGTAAAAATCGCACCCCCTTAATTCATTCCGAACTCTCCTCGCTAAAATCCTGAATCTTCACCAGTAGTGTGTTTGCTTGTAATTTTACGTATCTTTTTTTCCTGGTATCAAATCATAAAAGGGTGTTTGAGCTTTAATACACTGCGAACATTTTTCTGATTTTGTAATTCAAACTGGTGTTAATGCTTCACATCTTCTAATTCGTCTTGCAGTCCGTGTAAATGATCTAACATTGGTCACGAGTTTGATCAAGGCAAATGTGGATCATCTGCGTTGGGAACAACTGACAGCAACATGCTCCCGTAAGGATCTTACACGAGGAAACCTTTAGTTTACTACCGCATTCTGAGAATATTTTGAAGCAAGAATGGATGACTCTCGATGCCAACGTTGCCTGTAACCCATTTTTTATCAATTCTGATGAGTCAGTAGGTTTTGCTGTTCAAATGCAGGTCTCTCCTACCTGAGGCAAGATGCTTTAAGGTATTACCTTCACATGTGGAGTAGCTGTCTGTTCGTATATGTACGCGTGTTTTCTGTATGTGACTCTATGACAATGTAGTTTGTGTCCGAGTTTGTTGCAAAACTCTTGGTGTATGTCAGCCAGCTGTGTTCAACTACAATGCTTGACTGTATGTATAGCTGTCTAAGAGCGTGTTATGATAAAATGGCATATCGTGCGCAGAGACTTAAGTTTTATACTGTACTAATTACACTCCTTCTTTATATAACAACGATGAGACTAAACATTCATGCTAAGAACACATGTGCACGTCAGGTTGACGTTCATTTTAATAAATGGCAGAGAAAAGTTACAGTTCGCCACCAGAATATCTCGAGAGAGTAATGCAGTTTCACATGAGTTTAGTAAATTAACAAGCGATTTTATTTTTTCTAGTATAGAGCCACTAATTTCATTGGAGTTTAACCAGCTCAAGTCTTACATATACAGAGCATTCGTAAAAGCTAAAAACTTAGTTAAGAAGAACACATTTGCAGAAAAAGGATTTTAAAATTGCCTCGCTGTAGGACATTTTTAGGCTGTCGGGTAACAGTAACAGGATTTCCTTCAAGAAACTGATCGCGAGATTTTATCAAAAGAAGTCTTTGAGTTTGAGACACTTGGAATGCTTCCAAGTTTTGATGACTCTTACACCAAAATTTTCAATAATATTTGTTCAAGTGACATTTCCTTTCGAAAATATTTTCTCAGTTGACACAAGGAAAAATATGAAGTTTGCTAACTATTAATAACCAGAGGATCGAGTTTCCCATCAGTGGCATTTCTCAAAACCAATATAAATTTGCAATACGCACAAACTTAATAGCACTATCCGCCTTCGAAAGGTTTTAAAATACTACAATACATCTGAAGCCTTCGAGTTCCTCTTTTTAAGGAAATAATTCAACACAAACGACAAAGTAAAAGAAAGCTAAAATACAACTATTTTATTATCACACATGCAAAGCTTTGGTCATCGGCCAAATGGACAGTAGTATTCAAATTTGCAAATCACCGTGCTCACTCGTAGACAACAGAAGACTCTCATTCTGGCAAATGCAGCCACGAAGTAGCTAATCGCCGCCCC
>JANSTQ010161757.1:0-10799 GCA_026167885.1 Bergia puertoricense
TGACAAAATGTTTATATGCAAATTCTTGCAGAGTTCGCTGGGAGGGACACAAAATTTTTGCCCAGGAGAGTTCTTTGTGCTATTGTTCTTCAGGCCAGGAGAGTCACAAGAACAACTCAGTGCAGCTGGTTTCGAGTTTGTCAAACATGGCGGACGGCAGTTTCTCGGGGAGTCGAAGAACGCGACAGATTGGCCGACGAGGAGCTTTCAAGCAGAAGAATGTGTTTGTAGTTAAGGATCATCAATTCATCCCGACATTTTTTCGTCAACCTACATTTTGTGCTCACTGTAAAGATTTTATATGGTACGTTTGATAATTGTCCGTGACTTCAGTTGTATCTGAATCTCTTGTGCAGCGTTTTGGAATAGCTGACCTCGATCTTGATTTTTTGCTTCTTCTGCATTGGTATAACCATCTGACAATTTTACTTTTAGGGGCTTTGTAGCAACGCAAGGATATAAGTGTACTGGTAGGTGGAGTTAAGAGTTTTATTTTTATCGTACGGAGGTTAATTGTTTTGAATCAAACCTGTCTTTGAGAATTAATATCGAAGCTTATACCAATTTCCTTTTTTTTCCAGTCTGTGCTTTTGTTGTCCATAAACGATGCCACGAGTATGTATCTTTCATTTGTCCTGGAGCAGAGATCGAAAAAGACGGAGTGAGTGTTATATTATTTTGCATTTAAACCCTAATTGAAGACTTGTAGACTGTGTTTATATCTGTATTGAAAGCGTGTGCACGATTTCTCAATCTGTGTTCTTGTGTTAACATTTTGAGGTCCCGGTTTCGCCGCATTCATTCAAAGTGCACACATATACCAGCCCAACTTTTTGTGACCACTGTGGCTCTTTGCTGTATGGACTGTTTAACCAAGGCCTAAAATGTCAAGGTATTTGCGTCAATTTTTGAGTTGTAGTTATCAAAATTTTGAACTATTTTCTCGTCGCTTGTGTGGTTGACGCCTTGAACTGCTTTGCCTGACAAACACAACTTCTCTTTCATGTGCTGGTTCTCCACAGCTTGTGACATGAACATACACAAACGATGTGAAAAAGTCACTCCAAAGCTATGCGGAGCAGACCACACTGAACGGAGAGGAAGAATTCATCTGAAAGTGACTTACGAACCTACGCATAACAGGACAAGTGGCGGTTCTTCGGACGAGACGAAAGGGCACATGAGGGTGGAAGGTAATTTTCGATATTTACTTTTCCGTAATTTCTTTTAGCAGAACTCAAAATAGTATTTGATAACTTCCGCTCTTTCCAATACCTTGGTCATTTACAGTTTACAGTTTTGGCTGAAGGTTGCGTGTTTGTAGTGGCTTTTTGTTTAGTTCTGTGGCTAGAAGTTTCACCCGTACGAAATTCGATCAACGGTAGGGTGACTTTATCGAGTGTTGTCGATGACAACTCAAGAAATTCTCCTCGAGAAAGCAGCTTCTTTTTTTTAATTTCATATTTTTTGATGTTGTATTTTCTTCTTTAAGTAACTAAACTACTAATCTCGAGAAATGATTTTTCTTAAGAAAAGTTACTCAAACAATCGGATGATGTGTTCTGTCAAGAGCTGACGATGTTGCGAATATTAAATATTATATTCGTGACTCATTTTCGAATTCTGAGCATGTGGACTTGATTTTCTTGATTTTTAAATGTAAACCTTATTTTAACGAGAAAATTCGACCTTAAGAATTAGAAGATTAAGAATTTTGATGAAGTTTTCAGTGGTTTTTCTGGCGGCCGCAACTTCGGTTAAGAAAAGTCCATGGCCGGTTAATGAATCTTATTTTGGCAATAATTATGAATATTAATAAGGATTGAATGAAAACACTGCAGCTGAGACATTTTTAAAGTATAGAAAACAATAAATTCGTGTGCCGCTGTTACAAAGTGTTGAGATCGAAAAGTCAAGTCAAATTTCTTTTAAGTTTTTCTCTCACTTGGGTATCCATGAAGCATTAAACGAATATCTCGAGAGAATATATATTCTCTTTTAAATGTATATGTTTGGGTGATTGCGCATATTATTATTAAATTCTTCGCTTATATTTCGGAAGCAATTGTGCTTTCGAATCATGAACAGCATGTAAATATTTGTTCTATGGTGATAAATTAAACTTTAAGGGTTGTCTTTCAAAAATTGTTGAATTCGATTTACTTTTTCCTACAGCAACGGTTGGTTAATGTTTCCTGTTTGCTTTTCTGTTTTGGAAATGTCGTTTGCGGCTTTACTGAAAGGATAAAAGGGCTTCTCTTGGAATATTTTATGCCTTCATTTACTTTGGGAGTTGTGATGTTTTTAATTACTTCGCAACTCTATACGGTATTTTGCATATTTCTTTACCTCATCAGTAATCCACTGGAAGTGTTGCAAGTTGAATGAATTTTTGAGAATCAAAACATTGGTAATTGTTGCAATTTCAAGAAAAAATTGAAGTCTGATATTAATGACTGAATCATTGAATGTCGTGTCATTTTATATGCAAGACTTTCCACTTATTAATGCGAATGAATTGCAGATTTTAAGATCTATTGATAGTTTCGAAAAAGCATGAATTTTTTAAAAGAAATAAAAAAATTATTGTTTGAAAAATACAGGAAAAGTTGCTTGGAGGATAGAAATAATGTTCTCTTCATCTCTCTGGTGTCATTGCAATTACCGGGTACTTAAAATTTGATACAGAGTTCAGATTCTCAAAAAAATGCTGTGCTGTTATAAAATTTTTATGCCTTCATGAGCATAAAATGTTTTGTTGACATTGGAAGAATGTACTAACAAATTTGTGTTACTAAAAATTTTAATATGCAAAGCTTTGAAGCTGCCACTAAAAATATCTTAGTAGTTATATTAGTTTTTTTAAATTAAGCAGAACTTGCCTTCTGTACATTTGAAAGTACACAGCCACTGTGTTTTAAAATAATTTATAATATGCTTCATATTTTTGTTAAGTAATTAACTATTGATCAGAAGTATTTTGAAAAATGTACAAATATACCAGAGAATTTATATAGTTTCAGACTCTACAATTATCTTATGTGACATCAACACATTTAGGCACCCATGGATCCTAAGCCTGGGGGGAGAGGGGGAGATTGTCCTAGGTTACATCTATATATTAAGGCACACATACCACCCCTCGAGGAGGTGGGAGGTGGTCCAAGGTGACATGTTCACAGTATGGCACCAAAACTATATCCAAGTCCATGAAAAGCCCTTAAAATTTATCTTCTTGCTGCCTGACTTTGAAGTTTGTATTTTTTGCTTGACAAAATGCTATATATATCAGTTGTGGGCAAGTGAGAATTTCTATGGAAAGGACACTCAGTTCCTCCAATATATTAATAATTAGACCAAGCTTTGTTTTTCAGTGCTTTATTTAAATCAGAGGCTAATTTGCTAGATTTTAGGTTGTTGTTTTCTTGTATTTGGGTGAAACATGCTTGTACCACAGGTCCATAAAAATGACTTTATTGTACCATGAAAACTCCTCAAAAAGTCCTTAAATTTTAGCTCGGGATTAAGGGAAGAACCTTGTACATATTAAAGCACCCATAACACTCTGGGGAGGGGTAGTTAGCCCTTGACTAGTGACATTTATATATTAAGGCACACTAATCCTTGGGGATGTGTGTGTGGGAGAGAGGGGGGGGGGGTGGTCCTAGGTGATATATCTGTACATTTCAAGGCACCCATGGATACTAAAACCAGGAGAGGGGGAGTTAGTCCTTGACCAGTGATATTTACATATTAAATCACCCATATGACTCCCTGGAGGTGTACGTGGTTCAAGTTGATATCTACATTTTAAGGCACCCATACTAAGCTCTGGGAGGAAGGTGAGAAAGCCACGCACATTTTAGAGATATATTTGTATCAGTCCTGCTAAGAACAATTGCCAAAAGAAAGTGAAAGTGCTGTGCTAGTAAAATCAAGGTTGCATTTATTTTAAAATGTTTTGATGATGAAGTAGTTATCCAGTATGGTTTGGATGGCTTTACGTGCTCTCAAAATATTTTTATTTTGCCATTATAAAACAATATGTTTTGGAGATAGACCTTATAGTCTAATCGTTTTAGGAAACTTTTACTTTTGTCTAAAGTAGAAACTTGTGACCCCCATAAATTACAGGATTGCTTATTTCAACTCCTAAAAAAATTAGACAAGCATCCCTGACTTCCAATAATCAGGAATGGAAACTAATGCCGGCCCGACAACCAGTGGCTGCCAAATTTTGTCTCGGGCTGGTAGATTTCATGGAGCGCTGGTCCATCTGGCCTGTACGTTTTGCAGGGTACTCAGTAGTGAATTCATGATGTAAACAAACATAACTGTAATGTACCGTAACTTGTCAAATGTTTTAATTTTGCAATGTGAAATGTCACTTTGGACTATAAATGAAACTTTGGACGTACATCGCAATTGATGGATATCGATCATTACGGACAAGGAGAGCTTCACCTTTTAAAAGACTAGTTAAACCTTAGATAAATTTAAAGTGCATACCTTAAGTTAACAAACACAAATTAATAAGAAATAATTTATTATGGGCCGGTGAAATATTTGTCAGGCCATTGGATTCCTTTTGCTACTAAAGGCGGTGTTACACGCTGCAATTATTCGTGCAACTTGTCTCGCAACTGTGTTGCGAGACAAGTTGCAGAAGGAGTGTTACACGGTGCAACGGTTGGTGTAACTTGATAAAAGTGGTTGCAATCGTTGCAAAAAGTAGAACCGAATCCTACTTTCTGCAACGATAGCTGCAACTTGTCTCGCAACGATTTTGACCATTGCAAGGGGTGTTACTCGGTGCAATGGCTGGTGCAACTTGTCTCGCAATGGCATTGCGAGACAAGTTGCACAAAAAATTGCAGCGTGTAACACCCCGTTTAAGTGGCCTGGCTGGCCGGTCGTGAACAAAGTTAGTCTCCACCCCTGAATGATTATAGGTATTGCTCCCCCCTCCAACTTTACTAAAGTCAGTAAAATTTGAATGGGTAACTTTGGAATTTTTTAAAACTGCACTGGTCAACCACCTTGAAAGACAATTTTAATACTCTAAACGCTTTCTCCCTTTCATTTTCACACACCCATTTGTAGTTTTTTACCTTTTTTTGACTTTAATAAATTGGAACCTGCACTACATGTACACTTAAATTCACAAGATTGGAAACCTTTGTGAATGATGCATAAGTTAATAGATAAACAGATTAGCTGTCATGTAGGAGAGTCTTAATATATCTCGTTTAATTGTATTTTGCTTGCACACTAAATTGTGTAGTTGTTTATTTTCAACTATTTTTTTCACCTTGAAAAGCAGATAGTAATCCTTTTTTTATTTACCTTCACAAAACTGAAATATCTCTCAATCATAATGTAATTATGTAAAAGGAAGGTGCTGGAGACTCATTGCAAGCCTTGTTATATAATTCTCTGTCAAAAAACATTCTTGTTCCTCAGGCTTGAAAAGATTAACACTAAATCTGTATTAATTTGTGCACAACATGGCTTTTTAGTTTTGTGTAGTTATTTTAGGGAACATATGGTAGGTCATGAGCAATACAGTACTGTTGTCTTTGTTGTAAATACCAATTTTCGTGATTGAGAACAGTTCAGGCAGAAATGCAGTAACATCTGCTGCCAGGTTTTCTTTATGTTGTTGCCACGTTTGGATGTATGTGCACCCACCCACTCAGAAAAACATTCTGAAACTCTTGTTATTAAGAGGACCAGAAAATGTTGTTCAGGTGTTTACAAAGCTACAGTTGAAACACTCCAAGATAAAAACAGTGTAATGAATGAATACAATTTTTACATTATGAACTGTTTTTGTGCAAGAAAATTCTTCAGTGAATCTAAAGAGAGTTGTTGATTGATATTTGACAGTAAAGAATTTGATGTGTTTGACTGTCAATCAAGATTTATTTGCACATTAAGGACTGATGTAACAAGCTCTTAACTTGAAGCACAGTCAATTCTTGCAGGGAATATTTTTGACAGTGAGTGTAATTATGTTATAACTTAAGAACTGTTAAAAGGTATCTGACTACAGTTTCATAATCAGGTCATTAATTAGTTAATTTTTATAAAGCTAATTAAATATTTAAAACAGTCATGTAATTTGAAATGAAAGATCGTTTTTCAGCTTGAGAAGCTGCTGTAGAGGCCACAATTTTATTCACAAAAAAGAGATTGTCTATTTTTGTGTAAGTACCTCCTGTTCCTGGGGAGATCCTGAAATACTAATTGTGTTACTTGACAACAAAAATCTAAGGATTAATTAAAATTTGTATCGCACATGACAATTTTTTTCCTTTTTTTCTCTAGATTAGTGTCATACACCTGTTATAACTTATAATTTATATTTATCAAATGCACCCGGGTACCTTAGTGGGGGGGCCAAGTGCCAGACGTGTGATCTGGTAAATTTTGAATAATTATTAAAGACTTGTAAAATTTGATGAAAGTAATGTTTTGTGAAAGCTAATAGTTTCATTACATTATTCAGTTCAAGTTTTGTATGAAAGTTCAAAATTTGTTAATTAAAAGCTTTATAATCTTCAAAAAAGTTCAGTCCATTTGCTGTATGTTATTTAGTTTGTTCGTGAGGCACAACAGATTAAAAGACAGAATGTCTGGAGAAAGTAGGAACCAGTTGGGATTCATAGATCAAGTCTTGTTTCAATACAAACCAAAATAATAAAACGTGAAAGCTCCTGGAACTTAACCAAAATTAAAAGAGCTATTAATAATTTATTAAAAATAATATTTTTTACTTTTAATTATTCATCCTGTTGCTGAATATTGGAAATCAGCTGCTATCAACCAGTACAAAAATATTCTGTTTTGGTACTCTTTAAGCTTGGCATACTTATTGATAATGGAAGATTATTCTGGATTATGCAAACAAGGAAGTGACACTGAGCTAGTTAATGACAACGAACATCCTTAAATTATGCAGAAAGTACATGTAAACTGAGTCTTGAAAATACAGTAAAAGCTCAAGAAGGTTGATTTTTCCAGTAGTATCAGTCCGTTGATGGTTTGAAATAATTTTTGATATCTCACATGTGGTGTCTTTGCAGTGATCTCTGGAAAATTTTGACAGGGTTTTCACCAGGGCAAAACAGAGGTGCGCAGTACTCCTCTGATTTTCACCACCCTTCTGTTTTCTTTAACATCCTTCTGATTTTTTCAGTGCCCTTCTGTTTGTTAAAAATTGTATATTAATTAAGAATTTTTTGTCAGACATAAGCAACCAGGTCATTCAGCTTGTTTGTGAGGCTTCAGTATCAGTAATCCTCAAATAATTTTCTGGAAAATACTAGTGTGTTCCTAAAATATAGCTCTACAAGTATGGTACTCAGTTTGTTGAAACAAAATCTTGAATGTTTTGTTGTTTGGGGGTACATTTCATGATGCCTTCTTCATTTTTGTCTACTGGTTACTTAATTACGATGAGTGCATTTAACAGGATGGCCCACCTGGGACAGTGAGTAAAGAGCATAGACTTGGAAAATGATCTGTCAGATCAGTTTCAAAAAGCCTTTATGACCTCCAATGAAAAATAGGTCAGGAAAATTTTTGTGGATAATTTCTGACTTACATGTAAAAGAAATAAAAAGCTCATTTATCAAATGAGGGTTACATTTGCACACTGTCAGGTAATACTCAGAATGGTTCACATTAAAATAAAGATATTTTAGATAATTTAATTAATGCCATAAATTGTGTCAGTCAGTCAAGGGCTCGTGTAGAAATACACAAACCTGTCAAACTCACTGACTTTATGATTTAGCTCTGCCCACAGGTCTTTGTATGACAGTTTAGCAGAACTAGACAAGAAGGAAGGATAGAAAAAGTTTTACAAGAATCAGAGCAGAGAGGGCTAGCCATAGACAGTAATCTAATGTATTAATGACCATTAGTTGTTGATTATTGTTAATAAAAAGTACTTAGTCAATAACTATTAGTGCTCGATACAGCTTTTTCACATGCAGAATATCAGATATATCATTCTGTTTTACTTTAATATCAACCACTAATATGTTAGTTAGCCTAACTGCACATGCTTATTTGTTCCCAAGAGGTTGCAGATTGGATTAACTGTTGATCTCACAGATGGTAAAAAATATTTGTCAATAACAAAACAGTTGTCAGTGTTAATTATCAAAGACAATTAAAGTATTTTTCCTTGTGAAATGGAAAAGTCATAAGTTGTTGATTACTAGATTTTTGACAGTTTGTTATCAATGGCTTGGAACACACACAGGATCTTTTAATTATCGATTACCTTTTTTTTATCAACAACTATCTGCCCTTATTCAATTTTTGTGGCCGGTACTGTGATGTCTGATGAGTGGAGAGGGGGGGGGGTACTCCAATTACAGGTGGGATATATATATATGCCACCCAAATTTCAAATTTCAGACCCCATCCTGGAGTGCTTGTGCATATACATTCTGCTCAGTATAATCCAGTTTTGATTCCCTGTTTCAAAGAAATTTCAATACTCTGGGCTCAAAAAGTTCCAAATTTGCGAAAACACATACCTACATGTACCTATTTAGCCAATGGGAGGGACGGGAAGGAGAGTTGGCATAAAACATGATCAGTTATACTATTCTGACAGGGTGCCTTTGGATTGGACAGAATGGGGTCAGGTGTTTGAGCTCATTTGTATTACTGTGATAGGCTTGGGATATTTATATGTTGCATACATTTTATGGTTTTTCTTTAATGTGTGACTTAACGTTGTTTAAATTTAAGGTTACAGTCATTTGGGGTGATTCCAGAAAAAGAATACGACCTACATTTCTTGATAAAGCTATTCATACTTTGAACTTTTTAGAATGAATTCTGTTCCTTCTTTCACTTTTTGAATTGTAAAGACAACAACAAATTATTTCCATTGAATGAACCACAAGTGTTATCTAGTAGGTACTTGTTTATTGAATTGAAGAATCTGCAGTTTTTTTATTGCCTTGCTTTAAGCAGGTTTTGTTAATCACTGTCAGTTGACTCTTTTTGTAGTCCGTGAAGCCAAGAATCTTATTCCAATGGACCCAAATGGTTTGTCAGACCCTTATGTCAAAATCAAGCTGCTGCCTGACCCAGATAATGCCAGCAAGAAAAAGACAAAAACAATCAAGAAGTCCCTGAACCCTGTCTTCAATGAAAGCTTTGATTTGTAAGTAACTTGCTAAAAAGCTAATGAGGAATTTATTTTGTGTCTGAGTAACACCAGAGTTTTGGTTGTGATCTTGAACACTCTTGAATATTGAGACTTGGATGGAAAACAAACATATAGAATAATAGATGGGAAATGCAATTAACAGTTTTTGAAATCTGATATCCAAGTAAGTCATAGCAGGTATCTAAAAGTTCATTATTTGAAGAGTCTAGTACAAAAACGACATGTGACTTCATATTAAAAACATGAAAACAAAAACTGTGGAACCTTTCAAGTATTCAGAAACTGATCCAAAGTCACTTACGGTACATTGTTTTTTCACTGGTGTCTTCATTTTCCTCTTGAGTCATTAGTGAGTTTGGGAATATTGTAAAATTAATTCTTCTTTTACTTTTTATTGTCAGAGGAATGCCAAGATTAAATAATATTTTTAATTTATTGTCATGTATTGGTTATTGTTATAGTGATCTTCAACCAAAAGATCGAGATCGACGCTTGTCTGTTGAAGTGTGGGACTGGGACAGAACATCTCGCAATGATTTCATGGGCTCACTGTCATTTGGCATCTCTGAGCTGATCAAGAATCCAGTAGAAGGCTGGTTCAAACTTCTCAGTCAGGAAGAAGGCGAGTATTACAACATTCCAGTCAATGAAGATGTAGTGGCAGAGTTGTCAAAGAAATTCCAGGTAAGTTTCGATTGTTGCTTGTGGAGATACCCTAATATAAAAGTTAGAAGTTCCCCAATACTGAATAGATTTTAAGGGGGTGTGGAACATCAAGATTCAGGACTAAAAAAGGATTTTATCTATGAGTGGGACCCAGGATATCACACTTGACAATGGTGTGCTGGGATTAATGGAAAGAGTACATGATATTTAAAAGAAACTGAACAGGATAATAGGATTTTAGAAGCTAAGTAACATAGTGGTGTGAGTGAAGCCCTGAATCAAAGCCTCACAAATAACCTGTGGAAAAACTCCATGAATAACAACACAGTATCATTAATTTTGGTACTGTTTGGGGGGGGGGGGGGTGATGTCTTGGAACAATGATTGGCATGTGTTTTTTCTGTTCTATTGTTGTTTTCAAAAGCTCTTTAATTTCCTTTTTTCATCTCATTATGAACCTGCCACCTGTCACCTGTTTATATGTCAGAGTATGCGAGTCTCTCTGATGAGGTTTGTCTGTCTGGTCGGCCGGCTGATGGAAGCACGACCATGGCCGACCGTCCACTCCATCGCGGGACCAAGAGGGCCGACTGTGGCTGACCATGCCTGACCATGGTCGACCATGACTGGTCGTGCGACTCATAAATCAACCAAAACTCACCAGACCACCTGTGGCCAACCATGGCCGACCATGGCTGACCACAAAAAGTCACAAAAATAAATCTTGTTTAGTTGTTAACGATGATCGACTGATTGACGATTGATACTGTTACACTTACTTAGTAGTTGATAGTGGAAGTAGCACTTATTTGAAAACAAAATTACTTCAGACATTAGTGAATATTGGTGTGAGAGTAGTTCTATAAAATTTTCTGATGAAAATTCATGAAAACTAGCCACTAAACAACTGTTGCTTCTCGTCGCCATTTTCTTT
>JANSTQ010161802.1:0-10793 GCA_026167885.1 Bergia puertoricense
AAAGGGGGATAAAGGGTGGGAAACTGGGAGAAGAGGTGGGAAGATTGCAATAAAGGGGGATAAAGGGTGGGAAACTGGGAGAAGAAGTGGGAAGCTTGAGATAACGGGGGATAACGTTTGGGAAACTGGGAGAAGAGGTGGGAAGCTTGAGATAAAGGGGGATAAAGGGTGGGAAACTGGGATTATAGAGAAAGGGGGGAAGGACATGGGAAAATGGAACATGAAATGGAAAAATGGAGAGAAAAGGGGAAAGGGCATGCACAACTGGGAGAAGAGCACACAATACAAAGAATATACACTGCATGCATATTAGTTTCAGTGTATAAAAAATAATTACATGTATGTATTCTGACTACCTGTAAGTACTTTCAAGAACCATTCATTGAACAAGAGATTCTATGGATACTGTATTCAGGGAAAAGGCATACATAAATGTTTTAAAAGCTTCATTATTAATTTATGTAAAACATGTATACTAAAGACAGATTTTAAAAGTTTGAAAATATCAAAAAATTGATACAATGTAGATCATAAAGCTGCTCATCATGAAATGATAAAACATTTTACTTTAGTTCACACAGTCTTCTACAGTACCTACAATCAAAAAGTCACGTACATGTAATTTTCAATGATTTTCAGGATCAATTTTTCCAAGCCTGGATTTTGAAAATACTGAAAAAAATTACATGCATTTTTCAGGTTTTCCATGACCCATCAGGGCTTGAAATGAATTTTATTCTACTGGTTATCCAGGGACAAAGGAGACCCCAATTTTGGTTGTCTAGAGCTAGAACATAGAGAGTGAACTAGTTATCCAAAGCTGAATTTTAGTTGCCTGGGACAAGAGGCATGAGCAATTTCAAGCCCTGTCCATAAATGCTGCACATGTCACACTTTAACCCTATTTGGCCCAGGGGGGAAGGGGGACAGAAAGTGCTTGCACCAAATTCAAACCACTATAGCCAGGCAGCTGTAAATGTTGTAGATCCAGCAATAAAATTTGGTTACTTTTTCCAAAATTTACTGGGGAATAATTTGATGTGCCATTTTTGTCCCACTTAATTAAACCGTTGCCATCGTAGCCACTTTTTCAGTGATAGGTCTGGAAAATTTTTTCAGTTTTTTTCAAAAATTTTTTTTCTCACTGTTTTTGCATTAAAATTATAAATTTGTACGTTTCAAATGTATTTGCAATGTTTTCAAACATATTTTGTCCTTTTTTGGTGATTTATAGGACTCTTGAAAAAATCTAAGATGGTGGCAATGGTGTCCTGTGACATCATATGACGTCAAAAAAGGTTAATTAGATAATGAATCATCTGGTAATGCCCTAATTAATTAGTATACCAAGTTTGGTTGGTATAACTTTAATGTTAATGAGAAAAGTGGCCATGGGCACTTTCTGCTCCCCACCCCCTCCCCCAGGCCCAGGAACCACAAATAAGCCTGGGCCAGATAGGGGTAAAAATGCCAAAGTCCAAGACCTACCATCAGAGATACAAAGAGATGGCTGCCAACCACCACCACAATGTTTACTATTTTCATATTATCCCAAGCATCAAACCAAATGACTCCCCAGAAGGTGTTCAGCAGAACAAAGCATGATGTCAGGAATGCTGTCAAGAGACAATTCTGATTCAGTTTCTTTACTGTAAACAAGCACATAGTATTGATTGAATAACAATTTATATGACTGTTTAGTAATCCAGGCTGGTCCTAAACAGCTTAAGCTGTTTCTGCTGGCTACTTTTTATGAGGAAGGGTTATGGTCTGATCAATCCTGGTTTCTGGGAAATGACCCACCCACCCCTCCCCTAAACCAAAACCTAATCCCAACCTTGACTCTAACCCGAACCTAAGGGAGGGTAGGTGAGCATAATGATATTTGTCAATGTTTTGAAATTTAATTATAATATAAGTGTCAGATAAAATTACTGACAGTGTTTCATTGAATTGACAAGAAAAGGTTTTACAAGGTTAATAAACACGTAAAGTAGCACTCTATAGAAAGGAAAAAAGTAAGATTATTAATTCTTGTCCTGCTATATTTTCAGACATCAAAGTTTCAAATTTTATATATTCTCAGCTTGTGAATTTTAAGATATTATTCACACCAAGCACTTCTACTCTTCAAGATGATTGGATTTTATAAAATCGTTTTTAGCAGGACTAGGGTTAACAGTGTCGCATCATCTACAGCTCTTACCAGACACAATAAGGAAGTTTTGGGGATCTCCATGCAAGCCAATGGAGCCAGGGCCAGTGATGTCTGCAAGTACATTCACCATAGCAAACAATCCACTCATGATGCCATATCCAAGGCCAGCCACTGGTGTCAAATAGAAATGACATCAACGTTTTATCATCTGTATGTACATGTAACTATGTCTGATATGTTTTTGTAATTCAAAATGTAACATATTAACTGGATGCACACAGATGAAGTATGAAGATTTGCAAAGAAAAAATTAAAGTTAACACACAATTGGTACACACAGTATATGGCCTTTTTAGAACTGTGGGAATACATGTAAGTTATCATTGACCATTTGTTTTGAAACCTAGCTCAAGGAATTGCTATACAGCCATGTACATATACACACAGCATAGTTTTATCCTTTGTGCAGTACAGTAGAACCCCGTTATTTTGAACTCTCAGGGGAAAAGAAAAATACTTCGAAATAGTGGGAGTTCGAAATAGCCAATAAATGACTGAAAAATTAAGGCCAAAGGAATTCGGTCTGACTTTGAAATAGCGGGGAATTTGAATTAACCGAGTTCGAAATAGCAGGGTTCAACTGTAATTAATAGACATGTTGACAACTTTGGAATGTAGTAAGGCCTGATCTGGTAGGTTTTGTGATCTAGTAAGTTGGCAAATTCTATGTACCTGTCCAATAACAATAGATCTTGTTGATGATATTTTGTGATCTTGTAGCTGGGAACTCAAGTTTTATGTTCCAGTATTAAAGTTACCAAATGAAATTCACTAACTGCAATAGATTTCATGGGATTACATGCAGCTCATATTTTAGTTACCTACCTGTAGTATCGGCAAAACTATTTAAATAACAGAATACAGATTCTAAATTGTGTGTAACAAAACAACTCTTTCAGATCAAAAATGTGATTGAATATCAAAGCATGACCACATTGCACTTTGACCCTTCAACCATTCTAAAGTACAGTATGACATTAAAGTATAAATATACAATAATTCATTCTTGGGATCATTTGGAGGTTTCTGGACATGTGCTTGTTCCTTTACCTAGTAAATAAATGTACCTAACTCTAACCTTGACTCTAATCCTAACCTAAGGGAGGGAGGGGTAGGGAGGTACATGTAGTTGCCCAGAAACCTTCAATGATATCATTCTTGTAACCATCTTAATACATTATTATATTTTATTAAATTTTAGGTCATATATAATTATTGTGTAGACAGTATAAATTGTATATAAATATAATCATAGTACCAGTACTAGCAAATTGCAACAGCTGCATCAACACACATGTAACATGTTCACAACATTTTGCCAGTAATCCAATTTTGTATAAAATCATGTAAAAACTTACCATATGCTATTCTGTGTTTTCTGAGGGGAGTTTGATGGTTTATCATGGACAACAAACCTTCATCAGCTTTCCTACGCAAAAAAAAAAAAAGATTACAGAATCATAAAATAATCAGATCATTAAAGAATTTAGCTCATCAAAATCCTTGCTGGCCAAGGCAGGACTTTTTTCTCAGTTGAAAAAGTGATTGACAGAAATAGCTGTAACGTTGTGATTCCATGGAATGACATTTAAAACCATGGGTGAGTGACATTATCTGCTTTCTTTTAATATGAGTGTACATGGAAGATTTTGATCTAAAATATTCTGCCACTGTTCACCTTGATTTCAGAGAATAATTGTTAAATGTCAGGGATTTCATTGACCAAACTTACTATCAGGTAAATTTCTATCAAAAATGATAACCAATTACAATTTCATCTGATATATGGAGAAACTTACTTTATGAGCTTGTAGTAGGCAAAACGAAACAACTCTTGAAAGATAACTGAGAATGACATCCCAAATGCCAGTTGTGTTTTTAGGGGGGACACAATCATCCACCATATTGATGATATCAAGAGAGACAACAGCCAGAAGAATGCACTGAAATAAAAAGAGATTTACAGTTCTTTTGTTGAATTCCAGCAATTTGTTCAAAACATATTAACCCTTTCAACCCAAAAACATAATGATGCATGTATGAAGAGTTGCAAAATTCTCGTACACTGTATCCATACTTTTCTTTAAAACAGTTTGGGAGAAATCTGCTTTTCATACTAGATAGCTTAGTATAAATGATCAATTCCTTTATTCTCACAACCTAACAACTTATTTTGTATGGATAATGTAAGGAGAAAATAGATGTTGATAAACTCACTAGCACTGAAAGAGTGTTCAAAGTTAGTTCGCTGTAATAATCTCCTTGGCTTCAAACAAAAGGATGTCCAGTTATAACAGTTCCAAGATCCTATTCAAGGATACAGAGCGTCCAACCATAAATCCCAACTCTTATCCAACCAGGATAGGAAAAATTCCAGTTTTATAAATCGGCTCCAATGAATGACAAGCACAGCAAGACATTTTCAAAAAATTCTTGTGACTCTGGTTCAGGTTACCCAGCATGTAAGCCCCTAGTTACAAAATAATAAGAAATATCTGATTTCTTGAGCTTTGTCTTGGTGAATATTTCTGATGAGTTCTGAGAATTTTTGTTGGGATGACTTTTAATGGAAAACAAGTGTAACAGTTTATCTAACATTTTGATACAAGCTGTAGTCCAACAGAGCATCTAGATAGTTAAATTTTCTAAAGAGCCTTTGGCAACCACAAAGTAACTCCCTCCCATTAAAAAATCCCAATTTGGGAAGGTCCACAGATTGGAAAAGTCTGCAGACAGATCCAGGATTTTTGAAGGGGGGTGGCTGCCATAATCCCATGACCTTGGAGCTCCATTGTCTTTTTTTATTTTCATTTTATTTGATTATTTGTTAACTACAGTAAAAACCTGCATATAAGAACCTGGATTTTTCCAAGTTAGCCTAAACAGGTTCTTATATAACTGGTGTTTACTGTGAAATTAGGCTATTTAGGTTCTTAAATGGGTTCTTATTTTCTTAAGAAAAAAGCTACTCGTGGTCTATCTTTATGTAAATTATGCATAATTTTTCTCCAAATGGCTGCAGTCTAAGCAAATACAGATCCTTTATGAGCTACACTGTATGCACGTTAAAGCATACAGTTCTGCATAGTTCTGTACAGTTGCATATAATAGATTTATTAAGCATATTATTTACAAAGAGTACTGTATTGTATCTGAATGACATTGCCAGGTTTCTGGCTCATTTCATTACTTTACATAGCTTATTTTCTTTGATTTATGAATTTCTAGTATTGACTCTATTTGATAAAATAAGAACCTGCTTTGAAATTTTAGCCTAAAACAGGTTCTTATGTAAAGGGGGTCTAAATGGAAAATCTTAGCCTAACAGGTTCTTAAAATCCAGGTTCTTATACACGGGTTTTTACTGTATTTTGTGGCTGTAGTAACGTGTTTTCTTCAAAGGAGCCGAAATATACATTCAAGTCAAGTTCAACCATTCTTACCATTTTACACTATCAAAACAACTACAGTAGGCGGAAATTTCGAAAGCACGCAGTTCCATCTATTTTATAGGTTTCATAAGATATTCTGAAATGTTCTTTCCGAAGAAAGTGAGAAGCTGGATTTGCTAATAAATTACCCAATCAATTTTGCGGACGAGGCCAAAGCCAAGCCCGCCCTCTTCAGTCATGGAGCGTTTTGTTGACTAAATTGGCTCGAAGGTCGGTTTGTTTGCCTTCTCCGTGCCGTAGCCTACATAGCAGGCGCTATTTTGGCTTTTTTTGTGTGTAGGGAATCTAGCGTAATATAAAGGCCAGCGAGCGGGCGAAGCCCGCGAGATTCTCCCATAACTACAACTAGTGCGGTCAAGTCACGTTCACAGCCTGGCTTGAGTGCTCGATATTCCCAGCGCACTAAAAGATAAACTGGAGCGCTTGCTATGCAGGCTGCCTATGGCATGCTCATCCTCGGAAACCAAGAAACTGATAAGGTTGTTGAAACAGAAAAGCCCGCTGTCGTTAAAAGGACCAGCCAAGCTAGAAAGGATATTTTTGTTTCACGGTCGCTATCTGGATAAAAATAAATTCATATCGCCTCATGCTTGGCTGCTTTGGTGCATATTTTTGACGGACAGGTCTGTCAGCCGAAGTATACTTAGAAATTAAAATATGAACGCTGATCAGCATGAGTAAACAAACGCCTTCTAAAGTATACTTGAGCTGTTCGTGTACTTAAGGTCTACTTACTTATCTAGTATGAATCCACCTAATAGCACTGGAAAGGTTTGTATCAGTATATATATTGACTGTTGAGCACTTGAATTAAAAAAAAACCCCTGAACATTTGGGTTATTCGATTGATCACACGTCAAACTCTCCAACGTTTTATCCGGACAAACATGTAAGATTTAGGAACCGTTCATTACTTATACCGCAGGTTGGAACCGAAGAGAAAGGGAAAACCTAGTAATATTTTCATTTATCCAACCATAACAAATACCCAACTTTATCAACAGTTCAGAAATGACAAGTCAAGCTAGCACCATTTCTTAATTTAATGCGATACCAGGGGCTGATCGAGGACTTTGCGGGAGGGGAAGGAAGGGTAGTCACATATATTTAATAACCTCTGAGCTCCCTACTGTTTTTCTTTTCATTTTATTTTGTTGTTTGCTAGTCACGTAATCCCAATTAAAACTCTCTTTGAATACAATATAGTCAATGAAGCTTCCGTTATTTATATCGTAAAAAGAAAAAGAAAAGAAATTACCAGTGCTAAAACTTTTTTCTAGCGTGTGGCCTCGTCACAGCGCAATGAAGAGCGGAAAAAACGGGTCCAAAACTGGAGTAGCTCTCGACAAGTTTTCAAACCAAAACAATTTTATTATCCCCTGATAAAATTGTCCTTTTAAGTTTAATTACTGCCTCGTCTAGTTTTTTAATATCAATACTGAATCAATAATTGCTGCTGAAGTGGATCGGAAAATCAATCAATCTCAATGGTGCATCACTTATGCGAGAAAAGGACCTACAGTTATTTGGTAGATTGTTTATAAATTATCATATTTTAAAAATGTTATAACAATATTTTTGATTTCTGATAATGGATAATGTTCATTTGGATATGAAAAGACAGAAATAAGCTGCAAGTAATGACTTACCTAACCAATTTATTCAAAATTCATTTATCTCCTTTCAAACGCTTAGATATAGTGAATGAAAGTATTTATTGTTACCATCAGTATAGGATTACAGTATTATATTACAAACAAGTTTACATGGTTGGTGCCAAATAAGTATTTTACAAGAGCTTGACTTAAGCTATCTGATGGCAAAAACAGTTCAAAAGAAACCACAGGGTTTATGATACTCCGGAGGTCGTGGGTTCAAATCGCGCCGAGGTCAGAGATTTTTCTCTTTCTCCTTGTGGGCCCATTTCCTTTCTAGGACTACATGTATCGCTCAGAAGGAATTACTTGGGATATTTGTACAGTACTTCAACTTAACACATTTAAAAATAAGTATATTATAGGTTACCCCATTTACTTATGATTTATAAACTGTCTCGGTATCAGTCTACCTCATAAATAATGAACGGTCCGTAATCTTTCCTTGAATCTTGTCACGAAGTTCTAAGAAACTGGTAAAATCTCGAATTTATTGAGAATTATTCGTATGGTTTGCACGTTTTACATTCTCAAAACTTCCTTATGCTCACCTCTCCTGGTTCGTTTTCATCGTACTATGGCGCCATATGAAATCATTAAAATTCCTGTTCGAATGATTACAGTCACAAAATGCACACTCATTATGAGCGCGCGCTTTCCGTATCAAAACTCACTACAAATCTCACCTTCCTAAACGACCTGCCGAAGCCAGCTAGGTTGTGGTTCTTTTTGAGGTCACTAACACTTATGTTGCCCGTTCCACACATCAGCAACTGCACAGGGGGAAAGGAATGAAACAAAGCACAACTAAAATATCAGAGTGAACCAATAAATGTTTATGGCACATTATATAATGCATGGACGTAGAGAAAATGTCGAGTTTGCGGTAACTGTTACTATTCTCAGTATTCTGTCGTTATAGCTTTGTGTCAAGTTTTATCAACAAATTAAAAGATTTTGGTTTGCAAAAACGCCAAGCGTGGGCGATTTGATTAACGCAGGGTCGCCGGGGAGCAACTAGTGGGGTTAAGATACGAGAACCAAAATAAATATCCTATGCGTGTACTCTACTATGACTTGTTACTGATAAACCTCGCATCGAAAGAAAACACCAATTCTCTTAATGAAAATAACTTGTGAAACCGAAAACTGTATCACTTCCATCCATGTGTGTGCTTCGTCTTGTTAGCAAATGAAAGCTACATAAGCTGCTTAAAAATTTGCTTCTCTTTGTAAATTCAGATAAATACGCACGTTTTGAACTAAAAGACATTTTAACTGTACAATTGTAAACTTCTGAACCATTTTTGTAATCAAATGGAGTTTTTGTTCACAACACCTCGTACTGAGAATTTCTAGTCAACACAGAAAAATAACTGAAATAAATAGACTACGTCAGTGACTGAGTGATGCCTTTCCGCTTCCGTGACAAACAGCGAAAAAAATTAACGGATTACTAAAAGTAGTGGCTTCCTTTTTTAAAAGCATCCGTTAAAACAACACGAAAACTAACTTTCATACAAAAAGTACAAACAAGTCAGAAGGAACTTTCATCTGCACCATCTACACGAAAACGACAAAATGACGCGATGCTCACATCGATAACTTAATTGCCCGTTAAAATCCTGACTGACTAAAATGTTGTGGAATTTTTCAGTCTATTTATTTATTGCATGCGGACTACTCTGAACGAATTTCGTTTGAAAAACGTGTGCTTGTACGGTTTTGTGTAATGATCTATATTGTGTAAGCTTTAGAGAACTGTACCCGGCCTGAAATTTTCCGAATTAACATACCATTCGCTATTCAAAATAAAAGCTCCAGATAGCCATCAGTTGAAATATATGACCTACATTTAATTACATACAAAAGAGATACAGTATCAGAATGAATGTGAATTTTAAAATTTCTAATATTTATGGCCGTCTGATATCACGCAAACCGACAAAAATTACGAACAAATGTTCAAAACTCCACTTGAAGACTAGAACCTCAGAAACTTCTTCACTCAAAACAAATACCAGATTTGTGACTGTAAATTAATTTTCAAATTTCGCTTGCTAAGACCCAAGTCACTGTATAAATACATAAAGAATTTTACAGCCAAACCTGTGTTTCAGTCTCCGAAGCAACAAATCAAGCTCTTATGAGAATACACAACGTAAGCTTAATACTCGAGCACGAGCGAAACTTGTAACTGCTGCCTGAATATGTTTTGGGTGTAAGCAAATATTTATTCGGCGATATAGGTGTCAGTATACCATAGTATTTTCTAAAATGAAGAGACTTAATGCTTTTTCTCATTAGTGGTACAGAATTCTGATATAGAAAGCTCTGTTATTAAAAACGACACTTTTCGTCAGATCTACATGGTCGCTGTTTCAAACCAAATGTAAAATCAGAAATGTTTTTACACCTCTTGACCAACAGAAACGTCTGATGTTGAGGAACTGAAAACAGTTTCGTGTCAAATATATGCTAAGCAGCGCTCTATTTTAATTTGTCTCGTCTTTCAAACTCAAGACTTGAATATTCAACTGTACATGTGTTCCTGTCTTGTCAAAGTGGAAATGACTAAAAGCAATGGAAAGGAAACATTTAATTAACATTACGACAAAACGAAAGTTTTATGCAAGTCTTACCTCTAGCTCGTATTCGTCGAAGATGCTGAGTAAGTTGTCGGGGACAATATCATTTAAACCTATTACACGTGAAGAAGACATTGAGTGAGACATAGCGAAGATTCAAGGGTTTTGGTTGGTTTTAGAGGATTTACAGTCTTCGTCAAATGACCGTGTTCTTGACACATTCTCCGGCGTAGCTACCAATAAAAATCACACGGGAAATGATAACACACGTCCTCGGAAACCGATAATTGACATCATTTGCATAAGGGCCACCATGCAGTCAGCACTGTACTAAAAACGAACCAAGTTTGCCTAACGATTTGTTGGGGGTACTAACTACTTTAAAAACACCGCATGGAATAATGAATGTAGAAAAGATCGCCAGAAGGGGAGGGAGGAGGGGTTGGATTGTGCGGGCAACAACAACAACAATAATAATAATAATAATAATAATAATAATAATAATAATAACAACAACGACAATAAAACCCATTTACCGTATAAAGAGACACTGAACAATTAGAAACAGTACAGAGCAACAAGGAATCCGGAGTAACTATTTTAATTGTAATAACAATTCACTCCCAAATGTGCAAACATTGATTTGTTTTAAATTTTTACAAATTGTCTCCATATATTTCCTATTATTAAGTTTGGGAAATTTTAAGTTTCATCAAAGTGAGTTTGAAGTGGATGATACAATTCTCGAAACCAATCGAGATATTTTATGCCGATACTGCAAGGAGAAGACAGGTGTTAATAAACTTTGTGGTAGTGAAAGGGTTGATAGTGGAGCTAAGAGCTCATTTTAAAAACCTTGTTTTCCCGTGCTTTTAAGGGG